>LOJH01002380.1:20234-43203 GCA_001685095.1 Ellobius talpinus | reverse complement strand
CTTTCTTTCCTTTCTTTCTTCTTTTTAATGCTCTGAAATATGACTTTAAATTTGCTACTAAGGTACTTCCAGCAATATTCTCACTACTCAGGATTGCCTTTGGGCTTTTTCAAACCCATAAGCATGGGGGATATTTCCATCATCTGTTTCTTTTCAATTTCTTTTTTCTGTGTTTTAATTTTTCATGGTATGGATTTTTTTCTTTCCTTATTTCTCTTTCTTTTCTTTTTTATTCTTCTTTCTTTTCTTTTTATATTTGACTACTAGGAGTTGAATTGCTTCCTTGATTTCCTTCTTGATATATTTGACAGTGGCATTTGTCAGAAGGCTACTGATTTGTGTATCTTGATTTTGTGACCCACCATTTTGCTGAAAGTGTTAATCAGTTCTGAATTTCTTGATAGAGTCTTAAGGGTCTCCTATGTATAGAATTATGTAATCTGTAAACAGGGATTCTTTGACTTGTTCCTTTCTTTGTTTATATCTTTTTTGCTTCCTTCTCTTGTTTTTATAACTAATTAACACTTTAAGCAATATTTGAACAGTAGAGAAGAAAGTGGGCATCCTTGTCTGTTTCCAGATTGTGGTGGAAATGCTTCAAGCTTTTCTCCTTTCAGGTATGATGTTGGCTACAGGTTTGTAACACATGGGATGTATTCAGATGAGATATGCCCCTCCCCCATTCATAGTTTCTCTCTCTCTCTCTCTCTCTCTCTCTCTCTCTCTCTCTGGGGCTTTTATCATGAAGGGATATTGGATTTGTTAGAGATCTTTGTTTATTAAGATGATCATGTGTTTTCTGTTGTTGAGACCATTTGTGGTAGATTACATTTGTTGACTAACACATGTTGAACCATCCCTGAATCCCTGAAAAGAAGCCAACTTGATTTTGCTGAGGACTTCTGCTGGTTAATTTCATGTGACAAAACACTGATTTGGGGAAGAATCTCTCCATTGTAGACAAATAAGCTTTGTCTGGT
Source organism: Ellobius talpinus (assembly GCA_001685095.1). Taxonomy (NCBI): domain Eukaryota; kingdom Metazoa; phylum Chordata; class Mammalia; order Rodentia; family Cricetidae; genus Ellobius; species Ellobius talpinus. The sequence goes on along the minus strand of LOJH01002380.1, from coordinate 42,223 downwards.
TGATAAACTACACAGGGTCATGTTATCTGTATGCACTGACTATCACAGGCAGATTATGTTTGCCCAGATATCTGTTTTCATATAAATTTTTCAGTCTCTCCGGACTCACAAGTATGAACACACAACATTCTGAGATTGGTCATTTGTGTAATGTTCAAACACATGCATGCTTTCTTTAGGAAAAAATGACAGCCTCATGTTTGACTAGTACAGAAAGTAGGCTGCAATGTAAATCAAAGTCCCTGAAATTCAGCATCAGAGACCCATAAAAGATCACCCAAAAAATTTATTCTGACCTCTTAAGTACAGAGCAAAGGGACACCAGTGTCCCTGTTCCCACTCAACTGCCCATAGATCAAAACAGCTAGCATTCCACAGAAGGAGTTCCTGTTCAGTAAATAGCAACATAAACTTCCTAATTGTTCAGGCTCCAAACTAGAGTCACCTCTGGCTCATCTCTTTCACCTACTAAATGACAGCAATGGCTATTGCCTTGTCCTCTGTATTTCAAGGGCTGCAATTTCTTGTCTTCTAAACATGCAACTTTAATGTGGTCCACCAATGTCTTGGGCTGCTTCAAACATTTCTTAATGTAAGTCCCTGCTTTTTCTTCTGTCCTTAGGATGGCTGACAAAATATAACACACACACACACATACACACACACACACACAATCACACTACGCTCTGTGGTACCCAGGTCTCATACAACCTTGAAACCTTAAAAGGTATTCCAGTGCTCTATGTCCTAAAACATCTTTTCCTCTCTCTAAGGCTTCTTCAGGACAGATCTGTGTCTGAGGGCTGTCACATCTTCTGTCTCCCTTTCCAGGAACATGTCTCCCTTAGATGGACCCCCTTCCTCAGTTTTGACTTCAGTTAATCTCCCCTTAGCATTCTATGTGAATCAGAGCCACTTCCTTTAGTTCCTTCCAGTGTTGCATTACTTATGTTTCCTGGGTGCTGACATGTTCACTTACTCTTCTCCTATGTGTCCCAAAGATGCTTTATGAGAAGAAGGACCTCGCTGTCTTAGTCATTGCTGCTCCAGAAACCTATAGGTCTGGTAAATCCTTAGTGACAATAATAGCAGGCAAATAAATATCAGTCAAACCAGTGAGGGAGTGAGATGCAAATTACAATCCAGAGGAAAGAATGCTGCCCTGGATCATCCTTTTCCACAGCAACAAAACTGTCACAGAGGTGACAGCTCCTCTGCCTATGAGAAAGTCATGTGAGTTACTGCCTCCATATAGAAGGGGCAGTGATTTTGATTTTCGCCCCCAACTAAAAGTCTGACTTCATCAAGAGAAATGTTTTCTAGAAATGGAGGGGCGAGGAAGCACTTCGGATGGAGACAAGGAATGGGGCTGTCTCTCCACAGCATACAGGTGCTAGTATTTGACGCCAAAATGTTAATAGTGCTGAGATGAGGAACTGTCTGCCCTTGTGTCTGAGCTTTAATGCTTGATATTGTAGGGTAATCTTGGAAGAAGGATCACATTCTCTCTCTCTCTCTCTCTCTCTCTCTCTCTCTTTCCCTCCCTCCTTTCCCCTTACCCCCCCGTGTACATGTATGTATAACTGTTCACATATATGCAAGTGCACAAGGCTGCATATATGTGTGGAGAGACACCATTTGCCTTTTCCTTTTGAGATATGGTTTCTCGCCAGCCAGGAGCTCACCTGCTAGGCTAGGCTGAGCCCCAGGGATCCACCTATCTCAGCCTCCTCATTCCTAGGATTATAAGCATGCACCACCAGGCCTAGATCTTTTTTAAAAAAAAAACTCGGGTTTGTGCCTACAAGGCACACACTTAACTGACTAAGCTACTCCCTCAGCCACTTGTATACAAGTTCCTTTGGGTCAGTAAACAGTGAAGGAGCATTAGAGTGAAATTTACAGGGGCTAATGGGGAAATAAAAGTGGAATCCCTACAACAGTTAGAGGATGAGAACATTTTATATGGGTAAATATTTTATAGCTTACTTTAACACCGGAAATTAAAAATAATTCAACTTGATGTCCACGATGGAAGGAGAAATCTCTATGTCTTTCTTTTGCCCTCAGTTTCTGTTCTTTCTCTTCTTTCTCCAGCTTTCCTTTGAAATTTCTCTCAACTCAAGAGCATGTCAGACATTATAAATTCCCTTTTCCTACAAATACGTGCCAGTTCTGAGGTGGCTCCAGTAAAGGATCATTCCAGCATGATTCCTGTGTGCCATGATCACAAAGGAAAGCTATATGATCTGAGGAGTGTCCCTCTGCCTAACACCTTTATTTTTCTTAAGATTTCTTTCATTATTTATTTACATGTATAGGCATGTGGATGTGAATAAAAAAAGAAACAAATCTGGTCCTAAATATGGTGGGAGAGAAAGTTGGTTATAAGAAAAAAAAGCATAACCAGTGGCAGATACATCTAGGGGATTCCAGAGTGATCACGACCCTGAGCCATGTGAGTAGGGCAGGGAGGGGAGACAGGGGAACCAGGTACAACATCCAAGAGGCTCAAGGAAGACTGGAAATCAAAGTGGTCAGATTATATAGGGAAAGACAGCCCCTGGGCTGGAGAAGTTTAGGGTAAAGGACAGAGTATACCATCCAGGAGGGCCCTGTAACAGGGATGCAACTGAGGGATGCCAGGAGAACATGATAAATACACACTCGGCCATTTGTCCCAGGTTTGAGACCACACAGTATGTGTGTGGGTTTTCGCTCATGGCATGGATAGCTGAGAAGGCAAAAAGAAGACAATAGATACCCTGGAGATTGAATTACAGACAATAGCAATTAGCCCAGTGTATTCCGAACCAAACTCTGATCCTCGGCAAGAGCTACAAGTGCTAAGCGGCAAGGTGCCTCATCAGTGGCAAAATCTCGATAGTTTTTTAAGAGAACAAACATCCTTAAGTTAAGGAATTTGAGAAACACACCAACCAGAAAAAGTGAAAAGTGAATGAAAAAACAGCACTAGGCTGGAGGTGGTCTACAGAAGCATCAAGCATATGGGTCTAAACAAAGATAGGGTTTATAAAATAACAAAGGGGTTGCAACAAAACTACTCCCCTGGAGTATTTCTCTTTATTACATTTGTCCTTGGTTCCCTTCTCATGCTAACATAGGCAATCAACTCCTATTCAAGATACTCAGAGAAATAAAGTCTCAGAAGGTAGGCTTTTCCCTATTTTAGAAAGATGAACCATTGCTTAGGTCAGAAACTACCCAACAACCAACTCCCAGAGTGGAGTCTAGAGATGTGTCCCAAAATTAAACGTACTCATATTTTATTTTTGTCAAACATACAAATATTCACATGAAATATGAAAAACAATATCAGTAATATCTTCACATTAGGCATGAAGATACTTTGACTCTCAGAGCCTTTTGTATTCTGAACCCAAGTTTCAGAATTCTGGATCTTCATCGTAAGGCTGTAATGGTATGGAATAAGAGGATACTTGTGTCAATGAGATGAAGCAGCATCTTTGCTTTGGAAGAGGGATGAGGAATATTTGGAGACAATGCTAGGCAGTAAGTGAAGGGGATGATCCTGAAGGGTAGACTTAGGTTACTGTGTCCGAGTGAAATGTTAGGAACTTTCTATATGCTTCTTAGCTTGTCTTTTTCCAGTTGGAAATAGTATATGATATAATAAATTTCAAAGTTTTTTTAAAAAAAAATCATGTTACTTCAGCGGCAAATTGTGTACTCTCTCCAGATGAAAGAGATGTTGGGAAATAGACACCATGCCTTTGTTTTGTTGGCAAATATGATAAACCACATGGAAAGGCCAGGGTAATGGATAGGATCATAACTTTGGGTTTATAGCACAGATGGTTTTGCAAGTCTCTGCCCTACGGTGCTAGCTCCAGGGGTATGCAGCCTTATATCTTTAGGTCTGGGATATGTGTCATTACAAGTATCTACACTTTACAGGGTAGGCCCCATAAGGTGTGCCACTTCAACAAGCAATCACTAATTTTGTGAGGAAGTAAGCCTCCGAGTAATCAGAATTCTGTGTTCAAGGATGCTCATCTATCTATCTCAATGTGAGTATATATTATTTGTATAACAGGGAACTTTTCTGAGTTTTTAACTTAAATTAGATTTTGAAAATAAATGGAAATAGCATTATGAAATGAAGTTACTATGATTAAATATATTTTTTAAAAAGTTTGGGGAATAAAAACACATAAAAGGATCTATGATACTAAAGAGGCAAACAGTAACAGTCCAAATAACAAAAAATATATTTTATTAACATAATATTTTTATTGATTCTTCGGAAAATTAATATCATGGACCTCAACTTTACGTACTTCCTGGTCCATGTTTGCCTTTACCCTTGTGACCCCCCCCAATAAAAATAAAGAAAAAGAAGACAAGTCCACTTTCTGTTATCTATATAATCACTGGAGCATGGTCAAACTCACAGTGGCCTGCCCCTTATTAAGAGACTGAGTCTTTCCCCTCCTGGAGCCACCAATGTGGAAGAGTTACACTTCAGCATCCTTATTCCACTTTCTAAGAGTTCTCACTATCACTGTGAAAGTGGCTTCCTTGCTCTTTACAGTGAGTGGGACCATGGATCATGGCTTCTAGTGACAGTACACAGCACAAACATGGCACCCAGCTTCAGAAGGACCATAGACCCAGAAAAGGCCCCGGGAGGCAGCCCAAATCATGGGTAGCAGTGCAGGCCACCTACATCAACATGGCCCCTGGTGGCCCCACTGTCCTCATACAAAAACACAGCACAGACCACGGACATCTGCATGGCATTCGGTAACAACATGAACCACAAACACCAACCAACACAGACCCCAGGTACAGTAGGACCATGGACCCAAACATCATCAAGGCCCAAAATGGCAGCACAGGCCATCATACATCAATATGGCCTGTCAGCATTGTGACCCACAGACTTCAACATGTCTTCAGTAAGCAGCACAAACCTCGAAGATCCACATGGAACTTCGTCATGGTCCTGGATAGCAGCGTGGACCACAGACACCAACATGGCCTCAAGTGGCGTCACAGACCACAGCGGTCCTTCAAGGAGGTCCCATCTAGAAACAGAACCTTTTCTCATCTTGGCTTCTGTGGTGGCTCAGAGTCAGGGCAATCGCATTATTGCCCAAATGCAGGGCCGTCCCACTGCTGGGAGGCTTAGGAGGGAGGGAATGGGGAGGGGGACTGAGTCTGCATGCGTGTAAGCTCCAGACTGCTGCACACTACCCCACCAATGCTACTGGGCAACAATATGCTCCATTGTCAAGCTCAGCCCTCTCTCACGTACCACCATGGAGTCTCTGATATGCCTCTCACCATAGCACACCTATACATTTTTAATCTTAAGACTTTTGCTATAGGTTATAATTCTATTAAAATTATTATTTATTCAGAATGAATCAGAATAATGAACCCATTAGACCCATAATCTCTGACATATGATAATTATAATTTATTGCTACCTATATTCCTAATTGCTGTCAGCACAGAATCATAGCAACCCCTGCTCTTTAGGCTTAGGGTTTTAATTTAATTAGTGTAAAATAGTAGTTACAATTTTAATGGAACTAATTAATTTAATTGGCAGCGACAGTACAGTTGATGTTTATGGTCTGTTAACCAACTGCCTGGGACTGTTCTAAGTGTTCTGGATGTGTTTTTCTTTAAAAAGAAAATTCCCAAAGTCCTGAGATAAATATAGTATCCATAGTTCAGTGTTACACATAAGAAAACTGAGGCTTAGCACACGGAACTCTTATCTAACACCACAGAGCAATGGTAGAACCGAGACATTTCACACACATTTTTCTTCCTCCAAAGTCAAATCACTGAATAATTTTTATTAAATGTATATTAAAAAGATAATAACAGTTAGGTTCATTTGTTTAAGTTTAATAAATAGCACAATATTATTTAAGTCCATGTTTAATTTGAACCTAATCTGTTTTACAACTCCAAAATTATTTATACATAGGTTATTTTTCTGAGCTTAAACGTTACAGACACAAGAGCAGCCATGCAACAATGAATATATTTTTCTTTCTATTATCCATGGGTAATATGACTAAAGAATATATATATATACATATATTACATATTAGCAATATATTATATATTAGAAATATATAATATATAAAAATACTCCATATTCTCTTATAGATACATTTTTTCTGTTTACTTTTCTTAAAAAACCTAGCAATATTTAAATGGCAAGATGTATTTCAAAAAGTCTCAAAAGTAACTCTTGCAGTACTCAGTATCAGGAAGTCTAAGTTACAGTGAGAACGTTGACCTTGTTATGGATTGAGTTTTGTTCTTCATAAAATATTAAATCCCTAACCATTATATGAATGGGACCTCATTTGGAAGTAGAATCTTTGCACATGGTCGAGTTAAGAGCCTTGCAGACAAACAGCTTCATCAGAGAAGAGAAGACATTCAAAGCTGGAAAGATGGCTCGCCAATGAAAAGAACTTGCTGCTCTTGCAGAGGACCTGGGTTCAGTTCTCAGCACTTACACGGTGGCCTACAACTCTCTGCTACTTCACTTCCAGGGGATCTGACATCCTTTTCTAGCTCTGTGGGCATAAAGCACACATATGGTGCACATACACACATGCAGGCACACACATGCTGTACATACACACATGCAGGTAAAGCATTCATATACGTAAGATAAAATAAGTGAATTTTCAAAAAGAAGACATTTGGATACACAGATATGCATGCAGAAACAGAAGACAACATAAAGACACAGAAAGCAAACCACCAGGAGCCAAAAGAAATCCTCAAACTATGTAAAAGCTAGGACACCAGCTGGGAACAAAGTTTCCTTCTTGGCCTTCAGAAGAAGTCAGCTCTGCCAAGTTGATGTCAGTAGACTTTTTCAGAACTGTGAGATAATAAATTGTCATTGGTCAAGTTACTTATTTTATGGTATGTTAAAACAGAAAGCCCAGGAAACTAATACATTCCTTTATCCACTGTATACAACAAATACAAAGCTATGAGCTTCCATCTTCCGTGAGACAGACTGATATATGTTATAGTTATACTATGCATCTTGTAAGAAGGATAACTGCAAGATGTACATGAATTCTGCAAACGGAAGTATAACAAAGGCCCCTTCAGACATAAGTCAAGTGTATGCCCAATGAGAAAGTCTATTCATATGATACCTGCCTTTCTACATATGGAAGCAAAGGTACCAATTTTTCTGGCATCTTGAAGATATTTGAGTCATGTGAATCTAAAGTATGAGATCAACTTCTTCAGTGAATGGAAAGGTAAGGATGCTTAGGACATGACTAAAGATGGCATTTGCTAAGATCCCTTATCCTACTGGACGAATCTAGCTGTGATCATGGTACCTAACTTAGTGCCTCTCTATAAGCTGACAGAGCATCCATGTGATGATGAACACTATGCAATAGAGGACAAATATTATTGATAATTTGAGAACCTTACAAGATAAATCTACCATAGCAACACTGGGAAACACACAGTAAGACAAGGAAAAACCAATAGCCCAACTCAGCTTTCCTCTCCTCAGACAGTTAAAAGTCCCAACACCCTCATTTGATTTAGGAAGTGTCAGGGCCTCTGGATGTCTAAGGAGTGAGAATTGTAGGGAGGCAAAACTGCATTTGCTGCTGTACTGCTATCAAATAGAATGAGTTAATAATTTCACACATTAGAGATGCAAATATTTCCAGACCTGTGGGAAAAGCTACATGTAACACCCAAGTCAGGGGACTCTACAATAAAGACAGAGGTCCAAGCAGTCATGGAAGGGGATTGAGGTATCTGAGGGCCCAAAAGCCTGGGAAGTGTCAACAAAGATTATGCCTGAATAACTTTCAACTGCCAAGGAGGCCTACCTGTGGTTGCCTCTGCTTGAGCTAAAGAGCTTCGAGAAAGCAAGGAAGACAGAAATAGTAAGAAATTTTAAGTATGAAATTCTCGATTTTCCCCTCATACTTCTGGTTACTGTGAGATCTTGTCTAAGTCACAAAGATCTGCAAAATCAATCTTTATCTGCTTTATCTGTAAATACTGGTGACAGTAATACTGACTTGGAGGAGTTGTAAAAATCCAAAAGAAAAAAACGAGGCAAGACCTGTGTCAGTATGACAGCATGGAAAAATGCCCAGCCTACAGGAGATGCCTCACTCTTATTACTAAGGAAAGTCACCTCGCCAAATTTCCCATCTGGTAAATAATTATCCTTTTTATGTATCAACCACTCTTCCTTTATAATTAAGAATTCAAACCATTCCAGAAGAACCTAGTTAATAAGCATGAGATTCTAAATATTAGACTATGCCAAGACTCTAAACTGTCATTCTCTGTGAACATACATTCATTATCCTCAGCTAAAACATGTCACTTTCTCTCTCGAGGACACATAGACGTAGCCTGTTTGGAGCCACCACTCTTACAGGTTACTCTTCACAGACCGCCTTATGAAAGAAAGTCCCCCCATTCCCACCAAGTTCTCTGATGTAACTGGTGCCAGCATCAACCCAAACCCTTGATAACTCTGACTACTTAAAGTAGTTTCTCCCATTTGGTCTAGGGCCTCAGCTTTCTAGGCATCTTAAGCAAGGCTGAGAAAGTTATAGATCAGAAAATAGGAAATACAAAATAAATGAAAGTTCCACTCATAAACTAAAACACAATTACATGGCACAAGCTATTCAGCAGCCAAGGTTCTAATAATTTATTATTGGTCAGCTCCATCCGTCCAGCTGGATGCCTGAGCCCCAGGGATGACCTAAGTTGTCTCTTATATGTAACTAAGCAATGCTTGTCTCTGTTTGGTATGGGAGAATTTAAGACTAATTTCCCATCCTCACATGGCAATCCCAGTGGGTTGGTTAGACAGTCGGTCATTTATTATACAGGGATGCATACACAAAGAAATCAAAAGACTGTGGCTGTTTTTACAGATCTTGTGTTAATTCAATCAGTTTAGAGAGGAGACAAGAAGCCTTGACAAACTAATTTAAGTTTTTGATTTGTTAAGGAATAATTAAGTTGATAGAGGAGTATATGGAAAGCACATAAAGAAGAGGTAAATGTTGTAGAGTAGATAACAAATTCTGATTTCAGATCTTTAGAGGTTTTTTTTGGTAAAATCTTAGTTATAAGGCACATTTATAAATACCAGTTAACTTATGGCTAGCAGTACAATGTCAGTGCTTGACAATTAAATTCAGCAAGTTTTATGAATGACTCTACATTACCATGTGTTTTGCTAATTGTCAGGGATAAGGCAGTGTTCTTAGGAAGCTTTGATAGCCTTGTAGAGGACATAGATGTGTACGTAAATAGTTTAAATATGGTGGGAGGTGCTTAATCACCTGTTAGAGAGGTAACACAGAAGAGGAAGTGATCATTTAGGAGTGCGGTGCTGGGAAGATCCCCTTGGGGGAGTGAACATAAAGGTCCATTCTAATTTTATTATGACTGACACAAGCTAGAAATTAGCAGGCTAATGAATCAATTAACAGAATTTATGAGGAATCTTGCAGCTCGCACACTAAGAAAGGTGTGGGGGGATCTGAGGAAAGAGTGAGTCTCAGGCATGCGATGACTCTCACAGACCTGAGGCACTTCTCCATCTCCAGGTTCCTTCTTCTAGTTTGAAAAGAAACAACAAAAACAAAAGGCATTGAAAATTATATTTTACAATTCTATTGGTCTAAAAATGTGTATATTAATGCCACATGTTATGTATTTTATTCAACGTAAAAGCTCCCTTTATCCTGTTGATGAAATCACCTCTTCCTTGAAGTAACATTTTTTGGTCCCTAACAGTACAGAGGGGTTCCTACACCACAACTTCTGTGCTTAGATAAATGAGTCTGAGTGGCTGTCTTTCAGTAACTGTAGACATCACCTATGTTTGCCATTCTTTCTGCTACAGTTCAGTGTTTACAGATGAGAAAAGGCGTTTTCAGGAACAAACAACTTTCCCAAGCTCCCACAGCCTGCAGAAAAAAAAATGTTATGTCTAAAGCAAACACTTGGACTAAATCTAAAATGAGTGCTTCCTTGCAGGCCATGTTATTCCCTGTAGAGTCCCCTGAGTGAAGTCATGGCCAAGAGAAGAAGCAAATGCCATGTGAACCGTAGAAGTGGACATGAAAGCAACATGGAGACCACATTCACACAAATAAAACGTCCAAACCAAGCCTGGTTGAAAACAAATACTTATAGATTCATACAGTAGGGCAACATGGAATAATGGTCAACCTCATGAATGGTTTAGTATAGTGAGTCGAACCCTAAGAGAATGTGTCCAGATGACATGGGCATGTCCATGACAATGATCCCAAAGACTCAGATCTATGGGAAAATGTCAAATCCTCCTTCAGGCTAGGTTCAGGGAAATGGTAAAGGCTTCCCTCCTGGTCCAAGTATGAACGGTTAATAGTGTTTGTAGAAATGGTCTACAATAGCTTTTACAGCTTGAAGACTGATCCCCTGCAGCGACTGTTCCTCCTGGGATAACCCAACCTATGTCCTCCATCATCTGTGTTCCATAAGCCCTCACTCCTTGTTCAGCAGTCTTCAACAACCCTGACTCTAATTTTCATGGCTCATGATAAACACACTAAGCTTTAAGGTGCTGCAGTTTCTTCATCAAAGAACCCAATCAACCCAGACCCAGATTTCTGTCTATTTGTCTGTTTGTCTTTTTGTTGTTCCCTTCCCACACCTAATCAAGTCAAGTTCCCGGGGGTCAGGCAATGACTTGACAGTGTCTCATGTTTCTGAACCTTGGTTTCTCTTATCTGTGAAAGAGAAATAACTTAATTTCATGGTTTTAGCTGAAGGAGTGAATCATTTAATAGTTTGAGTAACTGTTCCTGAACCAGTGTGAGAAGGCAGTGAAAGTGCGTTAACAATGCCTTCCCATCCCATCTGTACGTTCCTTCTAGAATTCCCTCAATGTAACAACAATAAACACATATATATGTGCAGATTCATACTTTGTGTTTTGATTGAAGCAAAGCCTTTAACACAAATCTGGGGAATGAACACAAAACTTGTATGACTTTCCTATTCTTGTAACTGAGTAAACTGATGTATTCAAATTGTCAGTGATTTAATTGAGACCCAGGAGTCACACCAAGATTTTTAAAGGATATTCTATGAATGATGATGATAATGTCTTTGTCACATTTGAAATTTTTTGATCCTTTTTTATTGAAAATATAAATTTTCTATCATGTCATCCTTGTCTGAAAGTGAGATATGCTCACTAGTGGAATTCTCCTATTTGCTAACCTCCTAATTCCTACTGACTGATAAAATGTCAACTTTAATGTCTTTTCAACACTTTAATTCAGCACACAGCCCTGTTGATACTGAAATGATGACTATCTAGTCGCTGGTGCCAACCCTCTTCTCATTGCCTAGGCTCAAAGGCTCAGATCATCTGGAGACCCTCCTCTGTGCTCCTCTCCCACGCGAAATCTTGTCAATTTCTCATCCACGGTACCTCTCGCATCTGTTCCCACCTTCCTATTATTGCTGTCACTGTGTGCTCCACTCAGCTTTATTAAACCCACCCCTTGTCAGAATTCAGTTACTGCTGCCCGACACAGAGCATGCGGCTCTGCTTCCCGTCTCTCTCCAAAGAGTCACCTACACATGGCTGCCCAGCGAGCATTCCCACAGATGGAGTTAGGCAGCTCAGCTTAACACCCTGTGCTTCCTGCATATCTGTGCCACCAATCTGATTTCCAGATTGTCCCCCTCTTCTACACCTCAGGAACGGCCAGACGGGGCTGGTGAAGAAAATGTTCATCAGCTCCCACAAGTGCGACTTTGCTCCTGCTAACGGCTGCCTGCAAACTTTACTCCATTTCTGTTCAGATTCAACCCACAGTCCAGGATTCTCAGCATATGTATCATTTCTTTTTATTTATTGATTTATTTTTATTGAAAAAATATCATACAATGTATTTTGGTTATGGTTTCCCTTTCCCCCAACTTCTTCCAGATCCTCCCTATCTTCTCACCCACCCAATTTCTTTCTTTTACTCCAGATAAGAAACAGGCAAACAAAATAAATAAACCATAATTTTTTTTAAAAAAGTAAAAACACAAGACACACATGTGTATACCCACACACAAACACACGTGCCTCCCTTGAGAAATTCTCTCTGGTTTACCAACATACCAGTCCTCAATTATTTAATAGTACCCAAGACCAATTTCATTTTTCGATAGTACATTCTATTTATTACTATTATTATTATTTTAACACGGTACCACACAATGAGTATAATGTTACTGGATTATTATATAGGCCTCAACATACTTAGGTGTATAAATTCCGTAACTAATTTACTGTTTTATCACAAAGAGATATTAAATTGTATCAACTGCTTTTGTTGTATTTATTATGATCGCAAGGTAATGCAACACATTTATTTGCACGTGCTAAACCAACCTTGTCTGGAGTAGAATAAATCTCATTTGGTCACAAGTACTTTTTTCTAAATTTGGCTTCATGGTAGGCACTTGGAAGGGTCACAGTTCTGCAGTTGTTTGTATTGCTTTAAAAGAAATTTATATGAGTTCTTCAATAAATGTATGGTAGAAGTCAACAATAAAGCCATCGGTCTGCTGAAGGACTTTTGATTCCTCATGTATGTAAATCAGTCTAATTGATTTACATAATTCTCCATCTTTAAAGCTAGGGACAATCGTGAAGCATATGCTACAGTCTCATGGAGAACATACTTAGTGTGAGGCTGTAGGACTTTATAGGAAGCCTGAAATTCTCCAACCAATGCTTTCCTAAGCCTCAAGCTTCTTCTATGCATTTCCTTGCATGTACTTAGGCTACGAGGAGATTGTGAAACATATAATTTTAGCATCTCCACAGTAAGTGTTCCCAGTAAAAATTCTCAAGAAACATGCAAATCAAATAATATACTGAGTTTCAGCAGAGAAAGTTTGGCTGAACCACTGTAGAGAATTAAGAATTAAAAATAGACATAAAAATAATTAGTGGCTATAAAACTACACTGTCACAATGGAATTATATTTTACATTATCACTACCAACTTTGAAGCTATAGAAAATAGGACTTACTTAAAATCCTCACTCTAATAATCACATCAAACAAGTTAAATTTAATATCAAAAGCCAGTTTGAAAACCAAATAATAAAATATTTAGAAAAATGGTAAAATATACTTCTGAAAAAAAACTGTGAATGTAAAAACATAAAAAAGAATGAAAACATCAGACTTTTTGTTTTGCATCTCGAATTAGAAATATGTACTTTAGGCAAAGGGGGATGTGATATGCTCATGAGGCTTGGGTGAATCTCTATGAGCACACTTTTGACAAAAATGCTCTGGGATGTCCACATGCTTCCTTGTGATATGCGTTACGTGTAGATGCTAACTAAAATAAACTCCCTCCCCAGGTCTGGACATGGGGGCTGAAAACAGGAAAGGAAAGATTGGAAACCCTGGATAATAAGAGTACATTTTTAATCTTTTATAGTTCAAAATAGAACTGTAGGACAATAAAATGACTTATGTGAAAAATATAAATGTGATACAATTTTAAAGGTAACAAATACATTTTAATTGTTTAAAGCATAAAATTTTATACTTAAAAAATAAATTTTTAAACATAATAAAATATTAAATGCATAAATTTTCTGATATGGACATCTGAATTTATGTTAGTGCTGGTAGATACTATCTAGCTGAATGCAATAAGCAATTTCCACGTTTCCTACTGTGATTTCAGAAACTGAAATTTTTAAATGAAGAATGATGAGAAGTGCTATTAAAAAAGAAAACAAAACAAAACGAGAGTGAAGAGAAAGAAAAGAAAACCAAAAAAATTTAAAAACCAAGGAGAAACAATTGGAATAAAAAAGCAACAACTGGGCTAATTACAGCTTCCCCTAAGTGGGCTCTCCCTGAGGCTGGTGAATAAGAGAAGGATTGCATTTCATCCAAGAGGTGTCCTCTGTTTTCCTTGAAACAGGATAGCTGGGTAAGCCAGTTCCTCACTCTTAGGAGCTTTATTTTCAAAGCAGATTTTCCAAATCTATTCCAGATTTAAGGATGACAAAATTTCTTGATATTTTGCACATGTTTTTGAAGATTAAATAAACATTTCCAAATCAACTCGCTATCTGGGCATCCTTCCCTCCATATTTCTTCAAAAACCCTATTATATTTGGAAATTAACAAGATTAGAAGCTTTTGTGACGAAATGGGAAGCCAAGAATAACATGCACCCCTCATTCCCACATAGAAGTTATTTAGACCTGTCCAAATGTTTACACAGCTATTTATTTATACAATCATGAGAACATATACACTGTATGTAACCAATATTGTTGTTCTTTTGTCAGTAATTCATCACTTAGATCTTGGGAGAAGGAATAAATAAGACTACCAAATTATGCTTCAAATTTAAGAACTATATTCCTTCATGCTTGAAAGATGACACGGAACACCAAATTTTAAGTCATCATAATTCTGAATGTGAAGTGTTCAGCTGGTGACAGGTTGAGCTCATGTGGAGCTCCTCAGACTACTAATTAGCTTATGAATGTATTCCATTTGATTCTCAAAATGATCCACTCAGGTTAGCATCACTAACTCTATCATACAGAAAGATATACATCGAATCTTAGAGACGATAGGACAGACAACGTCTCTAAAGTCACACGCTAGCACTTGTAAGATCAAGAAATCTAAACACGCCTACCATTTCCAGTTTGTTTGGGGTTTTTTGTTGTTTGTTTCAAATTCTGCTGCCCCTAAAGTTTAAGTGTTGCACTCAAGGTAAACACAGAGTCATAGCAAGTTTGAGGCTTAACTGGTTAAATAGAACAGCTGGATTAAAGTGCTGATGTAAGACAAAAAATTCTCTTTCATACACCATAATCACAAATTTCATAAGGTAACTAAAACTCCATCCAAGGAAATAAATTCTGGGTTATAGTTTTAATAAAACCATGTGTTTGTTCCATTGTGTAAGATTTTGCCCCTTTACTTAATTAGCATTATTTCAGGATATCTGCAGACAGGAAGAAAGGTGTCACTTTAATGTGTGAAGAGTCACGTTGTGCAGTTTTATGATAGGATTTCCCTTAGGAGATCTTTGGGTCATAATTTTAAGATTTCCCTGTGAACTTTTTCTCTTGTCACACTTAACCTGTAAGAAGCAACAGCTATAGTGGCATGCCACAGAACCCCAGTCATGGGGAAGAAAGAGGCTGCAGAAGGGAGCTGAAGGAGCCTGGTGCGGTGGTGATGTCAATGGATCAGTCATCTATTAAGGTCAAATAAGTGTAACAAGGCCATCAGAGGAGAAAGCAAAGGTAAGATGGGAAGGGGGGATGTCCAGGTGATGCTTTCTTTAGTGCAACAAGGGTTGGAGAGATTGCCTGCACAGAGCTCAGGTTGCAGAGAAAATACTAGACATTACAAAATAGGACAAGGAATGGAGATGCCTGGCACTCTCAGACAGAATCAAATGCACAGCTGTGTGAACACTAAGGCCACTTAGTTCATTGGAAGCAGCAAGTGAAAGCTGTTCAAGAGCGATGCTTCAGCGAACCATGTGGAGGATCAGGAGATCGGTAACAACAGTAAGAAGAGAACAATGACTTATTTTACAGTAAAATAAGTGAGTGGGGATCATGATTCCAATTTTAATCCCTCCCTTGTGATCAGAAATGCATGCAAACCACAGAAGAGCGAGTGAGAGAGATGAATGAGTTGTGTCGTTATAGAAGGGAAATTCCCTTTCAGTCCAGCCTTTCCACCTTCAGAAGGCAAGGGGGGAACAATACTGTGTTTCATTTATCCGTTGTCCCTTGACACATGGCTAGAACAAACCAACTCCTGCACATTTCATACAAGCTAAAGTTTCTTTTTTATTCTACCTCGAAAGCCAGGTTTTTTGTCGATATTGTTAAAAATCCACACATATGCACAAAGGGCAAAAGTTACCCTCTCATTAAATCACCCATGGAATTTGCATTTTGATAAAAAAAAAGTCTACTTTACAGAATAAGGATAGAAACACTTCCCTAAAGGATAGAGATATTACTGGAACAATTTAATTTTTAAAAAATAAAATAGTTATGTTTTCTAGAGAATTCAGTTATATAATCTGATCCTACATGAAGTACAACCATTACATTTATACCATATGAGCATGTCTCATAAAGTAAGCAGTGTTGGGCTGGAGAGATGATTCAATAGTCAACACACTTGCTCTTCTTTCAGAGGATCTGTGTTCTGTTCCCAGCACCTACATCAGGTAACTTACAACATCCTGTAATTCTGTTTCCAAGGGATCTTATGCTCTCTTACGGCTTCCAAGGGTATGGCGTACACATGGTACATATACATATACTAAGGCACACACACATGGAAAATAGAAAATATTTGGAAATAAGTGAGTAATGTTTTACTAGTAATACACATAGGTAAAAACCCAATGAAAAAACAAAGAACAATTTGACAATGTGCAGCAGGAATCTGAAAAGTGCGTGTAATATTTGACATAGAAGCTCTACTGAAAACTCATCCAGAGAAGAAAATTAGACATATATATGAAATATACAGTAGGGATGTTACTAATGTGGTTAGGTATCAATGATTAAAAGCATAAGTAAATCAAGGTAAGCAAACTTGGACATAGTCGTGGGATAGAGAGCTAGCATTAAATGTATATTGTCTTGAAATCACCTGTCAAACACATCCTCTTCTGGTATATATTCTTATATAGAAACAAGTAATTTATTAAATAAAGTGATTTCAACCTGATCATTTTTTTGGCCAATACTCTACAGGCATACAATTCTAGAAAATACAAAGACAAATGCTAGCCTTAACAGAAGAATTATGCTTGATGCCTACTAATTCAACTAATGAATGTTTATTAACAACGTGTAAAAAATGTTGAAGTTGGTCATCTGATGTAAATATTTTATCCACTTTGACTTTTGTCTATCAAAAGAAAATGAGTTCCTCAGAAAGAGGATGCCAGGATCACAATTATTCTTAGCTTCTCCAAAGCACAATTGTGTTGCCACCATGAAGCTGTTAATTAAAGCAGCCGTAGTCCAAAACGACTGAGCCTGTTAATTGTATTTTTATTCCTTCTCCCCTCCCTCACCTCACCTTGCTCTGTTCTTAATTCACACTGCATATAAACAGCAATCAAAGTACAGATCAGAATGATACTTGTACATTTGCATTTCATTATTATACATGACGTATAACCTTAGGATGCATTTTAAAAGAATTTTAGCCAACACTTCTTTTGGTAAAAAATAAAACCAATAAAATATGTGTAGACTATAATATACATATATTTCATGAGAGAAATTAAATAACCTGAGAATTTCATTCCTGAAACAGTTCCTTGGTACATTTGCTATATAAAAGTTGGTGGATGGAAAATGAAGTTTTTGAACCATCAAAATGCATCCACTTTTAATATGATTTACACACTACAATACATAACTCTAAAGCAACCTCTTAACATTAACTTGACTCCTCTGTACCTACACCCCCAAATAATATTTATTAGTCCAAAAATGAAAAACTTCTTCCACGGGTGGAAAACTAAAATTCCTAAGCAATTTAGTAATATGTATTTCTTCTATAACATGATTTTCCTTCCTTTTACCAGGCCTAACCAAAAACTTTACAAAGTTCATAAAGTATAACAATTGCACAACCCAGTTACCGTCTTTGACGTTAGGGACATTTCTAAGAATCCAGAGTGACTACAAATAGGCACATTTAGTTTTCTAAAACATAGAGTGTTTTACCTTCTTATTCAGAATTCCTTCATGGCTGCGTCTTATCTACTATATGTGTACATGCTTTGTGGGGGGTCAATTACAGGTCTATCTGGTGCTTGACAAACTCTAAAGTGAAGTGATCTCTTACTGCCTAAATCTCACTGTGGTTCACAGCAAACAAAATGCACTTCCAGCCATATGCTTCTGCACTGCTGTTTGCCAGGTCATTCCATGTGCAGCTACCTTCATCCAGTATGTCTTTTTTTGTCCCATGTGTCTTGCCAACTGTAGTTTCCATCTTAATTCTTGACCAAACACAATGTACTCCCTTCTTTATGATTAAATGTATATTTGCTCATTATGCAATTATATGACATCATCTTTTTATTTTTGTATTTCTTCAGAACTCCCAGAAAACTGTCTGATATATGGTAAGGATTTGATAAAGATTTCTTTGAGAATTGCTGCAGTGGTATACAATAATAGTATTTAACATGGGATGATAGAATTGCTCCTGTCCCAAGAACCTTTCCTATGAAGTCATTACACCTAGACTTCACACGCATTGAAAAGGTCACCTCAGACTTTACAAGGCTGTATTTTCTCTTCTAGACACCACACCACACTAACTTATTCTTCTCTCTTCTTAGACATAGGATAGTGATGCCCAGTTATTCATGGGCAGTTGGTATTTTAAATATTGTTCTGGAAGTAGAAGTGGCCAAAGTGAAGAACAGTTGCAGCTAAAATGGCTTTTAAACATGTATCTCTGAAATTATTTTGTGCTATGAAAGATACTTACAAGAGGCTGATCTAACTATACTGTGTAATCTACAAAAAGCAAAGTACAGACATGGGAGAGAGAACAGAAAAGGCTGATAAATGACAAGTCGAGTGTATTTTCTTACATTCCCTTACCAAAGAATTCTGTTAACAATCTTGTGCTCTTTAGAGGAGAAAGGCAGTAAAGGAGAAAATGGATTAAATGCATTAAATTTGTCAGATATAATAAAAGAGACTCAATGATATCAAGTTATTAAAATAAAATAAGTTTCAGTCAACACAAACCTGAGAAGGCAGAACTATTAAAGGTGGCATAACTATTACAATAAACATCCAAGAGAAATAGTACTGTAATATACATTATATTAGCAAATTGTCACATGCTATCTAAGCCCACTGAAAATCTGGCTAAGCAGGGTTGGTCCCTCACTTCGGTCCAAGGATGTTTATGTCAGTATCACCCAAGTTCCCCATCCTGATTCAGGCTAGTCTCCCTTCTCTGTAACAGGGAGAAGCAAAAACAACAAGCAGCTAAGGGTATTGAAAATATCATGTACTTAAAAAGAACTAGAACTCCAGATAACTGCCTCAGTTTCCCCAGTCAGATTTTACTGGATATTCAAGCCCCCAAATGTTGTAGAATATTCCTTTATGCTGTGTGAAGATATTTTACTGTGATTGGTTTTTAAAAAGCCAAATAATCAATAGCTAAACATGATTTTCGGGGCAGAGAGAGTTCTGGGAAGAAGAAGGGTGGAGTTGGGAGGAGAAACCAGGACTCAGAGGAGGCAACATGGGAAGTACAGAGTAAACATAATAAAACCACCAGGTAGAAAGTAAATTAATAGAAATTGGTTAATTTAAGTTATAGAGCTAGTTAGAAATAAGCCTAAGATATCAGCCAACCTTTTTCAATTAATAAGAAGTCTCCATGTGGGTATTTGGGAGCTGGTTGGCAGAACAGAAATATCTACCTACAAATGACACCCAACATCTGGCTACATGTATCCATATAAGACCTGATAAAGCTTATTAAAAGGTTCTAAATGATGTGGGATTCTCCTCTGTATGCTGTGATTATCACTGATTAATAAAGAAGCTCCTTGGGCTTATAGCAGGGCAGAACAGAACTAAGTGGGGGAAACTTAACTGAATTCTCAGAGAAAGAAGGCAGAGTCATTAGATGCCATGTAGCCACCAAAGCAGACAAGACTTGCTCGAGGACAGGTAAGACCATGAACCACATGGTGCTTAGATTAATAGAAATGGGTTAATTTAAGTTGTAAGAGCATTTAGTAACAAGTCTAAGCTATGGCTGAGCTTTTATGATTAATAATAAGTCTCTTTGTCATTTTTTGGGAGCTGGCAGTCTCAACAAAGAAGTCCAACTACATCCCAATTTCATGTTATCTTTGTTCTCTCAACTAGGCTACTTTAGTCATCTCTGTTGGACATTTTAAGTGACCGATTTCACGATGTTTTACTACCTATCTGCAATTTGCTACTCATCCTCTTCCTTTTGCTTGCCACATATTTAATAAAAACCTTTCATTTAAAATTGTAGATAATTCTTTGAACTGTATGAAACAAATACTATGATCAAAATACATTAAAGTGGTGAGGATGAAAGGAAAAAAAATCAGACCACTAGTGTAATGTGACCAAAAGATAGCATATCCTTTCAGAAAGTGTTGGTATGCACACCTGTTATCCTTGCAATTAGTCTTATGTGTAGCTAAGGTGAAAAGAATAAATGTGTCTTATTTTAGCCATGTTACATTATCATAATTTCTATGTTTCTTCAAATTTTACTGACCCATAAGCCTTCAGCCCCAGCCTGAATGTCATAACATCTTTTCTAGAAAATTTTTATGGGATTAGGGTCTGTGGAAAATGTGTTTATTTATATAACGTGTGCAATTTCCTTCTAATTACTAGGTCTGGATGACTCCTTGTCCCATTTTGTTCCAAATGATCCCCTTCATAACTATTTTCCTACTGCTCAAAGGCATCCCAGTTTAGATGACACATTTATGATCACCCAAATGCAGTAAAAGTTAAAAGCTGTAGATTAATAAATATGAAAGCTAAAATTCTATATAGATGCAGAGAGAAAAAATTTGTCTCATGCCCATGATTTTAAATCTTAACACAAGAAGCTGTCATAAAAATGTATGCCAAGGCTCAGTACAAGTCTTCACCAGCACATCCAAAAGCACCTCAAAGCACATGCTTCACAGGTGTGAGGGTCAGCCAGGTCATCTTTATATATCTGGAAAGCATAGTTTTATAGTGTACTATAGACTTCATGCCATATAGCAGTATATGGCATCCAGTGAACTGCATACAGATGTGTTATTTTCCAGCTGGTCATTGCTAGAAAATTTCCCAATGAATATAAAATACATTTTCTTTAAGTTATCAAATTAACTTGCCATCTCTCTTGCTCCATATAATATAATAAGAAAGAAACAGAGAAAATCAAAATTACAATACCACAAATAATAAACATTTCAATTATTACAATGAATGTGAATGGTTTAAATTATGTTATCAAAAAACAATAACTCTTAGTTAAGATTAAACTAATAAAGATAAACTAGATAAAGATTAAACTAATCTGGCTGCATTATGTTCTTTTTCTGCAGGTTATTTACAAATAAAGTTTAATAAAAAATAAGTTTAAAAGACAAAATAGAATAACAGACAATAGATAGGAAAAAACAGCAAAATTATTACTAAGGTACATTGAAAAAGTAATAATAGGCCGGGCAGTGGTGACACATGCCTTTAATCCCAGCACTCAGAAGAAAGAGGCAGGTGGATCTCTGAGTTCAAGGTCAGCCTGGTCTACAGAGCTAGTTCCAGGACAGGCTCTAAAGCTACAGGGAAACCCTGTCTCAAAAAACAAAAACAAAAACAAAATAAAACAAAAAAATAAAAACAAAAAAAGAAGAGAAGAAAAAGAAAAGAAAAGATAATAATAGAAACAAGGAAACACCAGGCATATAACAAGACTAGTAGAAAAATTTAGTACAAATCTGAGAAATTAGCATTCAGTTATATAAAAGCAATTAATTAGTTATACTCATTAATACTACCTCAATCTAATCACTTTATATATACACAAAATCATGTAGCTATAGTTAAGCAAAACCTAGATAACAAAATATATTCTAATCCAAGCATGCTGCTACATGCCTAGAATTCCAGAAAAGAAGTATAAGATCACAAATTCTAGACCATCCTGAGCAACATACTCTGACCTTGTCTAAAGATGTGTGTGTGTGCATGCGTACATGTTTGTCTATAGATAAATGAATAGATAGAAAGATAGATAGATAGATAGATAGATAGATAGATAGATAGAT
>LOJH01002380.1:3865-20167 GCA_001685095.1 Ellobius talpinus | reverse complement strand
AGATAGATAGATAGATAGATAGATAGATAGATAGATAGATAGACAGATAAATGGCTCAGTGGTTAAGAGCATTTGCTGCTTTTCAATTCTCAGGACGCACATATTGGCTCACAACCATGTGTTACCTTCAGTTCAAAGTACCAGTGCTCTCTTCTCTTCTTTTAATTTTAAAAAACAGTATAGGAGAATGAAGTAATGTACCAAAGTATCATGGCTAAATACAGTTTATTTCAATAAATAGATGATCTAACTATCAAAGTTCCTAATTAATGTATTTAATATAATTTGTATATATAAACAAACATAAACTATAAAGTCAAGTTATATAAAATTTTATTGAAAGCTCCCATTTCTAGTTTGGAAGATAATCTATATAATATAAGATTACTCAGTTTAATATCGCATGTTTTAATGATAAAATATTAGAAGTATTTTTTATGTGAAAAATAGATAAGAATGCCATTATTAGTGATATTTTTGTCAACCAATGTCATAAAATAATTCACTTAATTATGACAAAAGTAAGAAATAGCTTTGATTGTATACCATATGAAAATTAACAAGAGCTTAAAATATACTATTTGAAAAAAATTAAAAGCAATAGTGAATCCAAGCAAGGCAGATGTGAGAACACTGACAAGCAACATTTAATAATTTCCCCGTATACCAAGCTAAAAGCTAAATGAAGCAAGCTTTCTAATCATAGCACCAAAAGAAACCAATCAACATTAGAAATAGAAGGATGTTCAATCAATATTTAAAATTCTTCAAAATCTCTAGAGAACTAACACACTAATGACCAGGACTGTGCCCCTAGAGAATAAAACTCAGTGTTACAGGAGCACTTGAGTTCTCAAAATTAAGTTTAAGGCCAACTCAAATAACCAAACATATTTTAGAAGTTGAAATAATTTCCATTATTCTATCAGATGGAGAAATACCATGTGTTGAAATCTGTGAAATTTCTGAAGAGTGGTGATGGGGATTAAACCTCTATAAATATCATAATGTTATAACATTTAAAAAGATTAAAGAATCAGAGTTGTTATAAGACACAGGTTACAATAAATTTCTAAAATAAACTCCAATATATATGAAATTTTGGCTATGAAAAATGTCATATACCAAACACTGGGTAAAACATGGACCATTCCTTCATGAATACTTGCTGTTGTACATAGAAAAGTAAATTCAGCAAAATTTTTGGAAACTGGAATGTTGACCTTTGGTCAGACCATCATCTGCAATCCAATCAGTTAACCACAAAGGACACCAGCACTGGCAGGAGTTTCCTGTGAGCATTCCCCTTGGTCTTTTGATAGGGAAAGGAGTCCTTCTGTTTGTCTCTGCTTATCGCAAAGCTCCCATTCCTTAGTGTCATCTGCCTAGAGCAGCTTTGCTTTCGTGTCCTTTCAGGTGGCACCCTAGAATTAGAAGCTGATGAAAGATTTTGCTCACTGAGTGAGCTCATCTTTAAGATTCTAAGGAAAAAAATAAAGGACACATTTACTCAAATAATACGTAAACACCCATTACTAGAGTTAATAGTTTAATAATGTAATAGTGCTTCTGATAGTGTTGACATTAACAGTTCAAGTACACACACCCTTAATCACGTCTCCAGGCCCTTCAGCACAAGTCCTGAGAGCACATGGAGCAAGCTCAAAATATATCTTCTGGCAGGTTCTCTCTAGCTTCTCAAATTCATATTCCCTTTTTAGCAACCGACTTAGGATACTATTTTCTCTCTCTTTAAGCATATAAAGAAATGAAATGAAGCAAGCCAAATAAGTAAATACACACATACATACATAAACATGCATAAGAGCATCACAAGTCTACCCATCCATTGCTCTAGTCATCCTTGAAGAACATAATTTTTCATTTATACAAAAACCTATTGTTTTTCACGTGTTGCCAAGTAGGTAGTGTTTAGTAGATGGCGTCACAAGGACTTAATGACAGTTGTTTTAGTTAAAGAAACTATGTGGGAAGTTTATCTTATATATTCATAAGACTCATCAATTTCTTTAAAAACATTTTAGCACTAACATAAATATTTTAATCTAATAAAACCCTCCAATGGAAGAGGGCTCTGCCCCATGAGTATGGTCCTGCGGGATGCTAGCTGACATTCACTGGTGTCCTCAATGGTTTAAAACACCTTGTTTAAATCTTTCCTAGAAGCATCATTAGGTCAAGAACCTCCTGTGCTGTTTTGTGTGTTCAGAGGGAGTCAGCAAAGCAAATGCATGCAATAAATATTTTGTGATGGAACAGCTAAATTTAAAAGACATAATATATAATGATACTCAAATGTTGGCTAGATAAATATACATAGATCCAAAATGAATCCTATCATTAAATCACTTGCATGTAGGCACCATGAGACCCTCATTTAGAATTTTCCCTTATACTTCATACATGACTCTAAAAAGGCTGCATTTCAGCTCTTTGGATATTTAGATTATGCCAGCGGCATGGTGCAAAGTGTGATCTAGGTTGTTTTAGCCTTTCATAATTTTCATAAATCTTAATACCTCCCCACAAAAGCACACAGGTAGGCAAAGACAGCGTGTGTGTGTGTGTGTGTGTGTTTGTATTGGTATATGTGCCCTGTTCTACAACAAATCTGCTAAGATTCCCTTTTGCTTAGATGATTGTTCCCATATAAATTCTAGGCTTGGAAATGCACCTGCATTGGGAGTACTTGCCTAGTATGTCCAAACTCTAGGCTTCAACTCCCATCACCAGGCCAACTAGGTGAAAACTAAACAGCTGTAATCCCAACAGCTGAGAGGTGGAAGCAAGAAGATCAGGAGTTCGAGGTCATGCTTGGATGCACAGTGAGCTCAAGGGCTGCCTGGATTACAAAATATGTTGCCTACAAACAACCGAAGAAACAAACACAGTAACAAACCTAGCTAATGAGATGGTGCAGTGAGTAAAGACCCTTGTTGCCAAGCATGATGGCCCCAAGTTCAGTTCTCAGAACACACACGTAGGAAAGAAAGGACTCCTGCTAACAGTCCTCTCATGTTCACACATGTACCCACATATATACATATGCATGCACCACACATATATAAAAACAAATATTAAGTGAAAACCATAAAATAAAATGAACAAAAAACAAGTAGTTTGAACCCAAATAGTGTGTTAATGCCAAGATCCCAGCTGTATCCTGAGCAAGGTTAAGTTGCTTTAGCAAGGCCAAAATAAAAATCAATCGATAAATAAAAACTCAAATATGATCCTTAGGTATGAGATCAATCCACTACTGATGAGGCTAACTCCTTCAGCTTCTTGGAAGACCTTTTTTGTTACCAAACAATTAATTGCAGAATAACAGAATATTAAGAGTGGACCAGACCTTATGGAAGAAATGACAGCATCCATCACTCAGTAACTTCTTCACTAGAGTTAATTAAGACACTAATACAGAACTTCTTGTTCAGACTTTTCTTTTACTTGGGTACACTTCACTGTTAGGTATATTAGCTCTAAATATGTTTAATTGGGTTTCTTTTTGTTGGTTTGTTTGTTTGTAGGCAAGAGCTCTTGTGACCCAAGCAATTTTTGAATGCATTGCATCCAAGCATTACTTTGAAACCCTGGTCTCCTTCCTTCCCCCTCTCAGGTGCAGGGATGACAGGGGTGTAGTTTATACCCAGTTTGAGTGGTGATGGGAGCTGGACCCAAGATTTTGTGCATGCCATGAAAGAAAGGTTTTTTTTGTCACTAAATTCACATAAGATCTCTCAGTCCTTATAACGGACTAAATACTTACATCCCTCCAAAACCTGTATGCTGAAGTTTGAATAAGACTGTATCTGGAGGTACTTCTTTTGGGAGGCATATTTGAGCAGGAAGATGAAGCTCCCATGACAGATGAATGGTTATAGAAGGAGGAAGAGCAAGAAGAGGGTAGAAAGGAAGCAAATAAAGGAGGACAGGAGTGGGGAGAGGAAGAATAGGGGGAAGAGGAGGGGGCTTGTCATCTGCCTTTTCTTCTACCATACAGAATGTAACAGGAAGGTGGTCTTCTGAAAACCCTACCAAGTTCTCACCAACTAAATGGCTCTTCATTCTGATCTTAATTCTTATCCTTCCATTCTAATGTACTTTCTATAGCAGCATTAAGTAATGCTACCAACTTATGTGAGCTCAAATAGTTCAATTTTAATATTCCTATTTATATAATGACCATACCTTAAAGAATCGGTTTGTATGGCATGCTTTTTATATGAAGATATAATTTTATGTGATTTTTTTAAGTGTTGGGTAAATGAGGTAATCATGGGAAATTTGTACCCACTTGAGCTTGCTAGACAGAAAAACCTTCAGTGGTAGTAGAATTTATCATTGGGTGAGATAAAAACATAATGGGGGTAGTTTGAAACTGTGAAAATGAAGCTGAATCACCAATTCCTGGATACACTTGTCAGAGACGAGAGAAGCTGGAGTAGTAGGATAGCCTACTACCAGAGAACACAAGGGAGGAGACTAAGGAAGGACTAGCACTGCCTTTGGGATTGAGTTCTCCATGGCCAGCATGCTAGAATAAGGCATTCTAGTCTCTTTCCAAACACCTGTTACTTTTATAAGTGAGCCATAGAGTATGGATAGGAATAAAAGTTTTATGCAAGATACATCGTCCTCTCTACATAGACTCAAACATCCCTATTTCATGACTTGGAGATTCTAGTCCTCATCTAACAAGAATGTCTTGCAACCGGAGCCTGATACAAAGACTTACATGTAGGGAGGGCATCTGAGGAAGCAGACAGAGTGTGAGAAGAATGAACAAGGGAAGACTACTGCTCAGAACTTGAATCCACTGGGACCTGGGAAAAGTACAGATCCCTCAGGACTTCTTATGTGTGTGATGGCCGGTTGAAGAATGTGTCCCTGGATCCTGACTCCATTGGTTGGGAGTTGTATTTGGAGAATTAACATACCCATGCTTCTGATCCCTTTTGATATGTTCACAGCAAACTCTAGCAACATAGGTAAAATATGCAGACAGAAAACCAAAAGACAAACTCATGCGTGAGACAGAGTGCAGTAGGTCTGTGTTTGTACAGACTGTCTGCTATAGCAGTTTCTGAGGTCAGACAGAAGCATGGCCCAGGCATAAGAGCTATTGGATGCAGTCACACAGGACAGGTTCCTAAACCTGAAAATAACCTGGAAAATGGAGTTGCTCCGCCTATGCATGTGACTGCCATGCATTCAGTGGCTTGCATTCAGCCTAGAAATGCAGAGGGATCAGGCGAGTCTGACATAATTTCACTTGACACCTCTGCCCAGTACGAATGTGGTTCTGGGAGCTGTGAGTTTGGCTGACTGCTTATTTCACAATTTCTATGGTAGAATAGCACTACTATGTTCAGGACCACTTCCCAAACATCAGGTGCTCAACTGAAGAAATGGAGACCCGGTCCAATGCTAGATGAACAAAAAAGCACCATGCCCCTAGGAATGCTTAACTGAATTTTTTTTTCCTGGTTAAACTTCTCACAAATAGGCTGGGGTTTTATTCATCTGTTCATACTCATAATGGACTTCCTGGTAGCCAGATAAGTTTAGTTTTTTAGATGTGTTCTTGAAGATAAAATATTCAACCAAAGACACCATGTGCCCAGACCCTAACTGTAAACTGCTTGCATTTCTTCTACACAAATCATATCACTCTATATTACCATCATTTTCATCTGTACAAAATCTCCCCTGCTTTATTTAATATTATGCTGACACTCCTGTGTAGTCATGTGGACTAAGACTGTAAACGGTTTCCTGCACAGAGTAGAGGGAAGGTGTGGTGCTGGTGCCAAGAAGAGAATTAGAAACGACCAATGCATCAAGGAGGATAAGGGCAGAAGATGCAAGGGTGGACCCACAAACAGATTGACTTGGGGATAAGCAAGGCATTTATTATTTTGGACTTAAGTGTCTCTGTCACTTCATCAAATGACTGTGTTAAGTAGTGTTCTAATTAGGGTTTCTATTGCTGTGATAAAGCACCATGACCACAAACAACTTTGGGAGGAAAGAGTTTATTTTGGCTTACAACTAACTTCTCAAGTCATACGCCATTGCTGGCAGAAGTTAGGGCAGGAACCTGGAGGCAGGAGCTGACAAAGAGGCTAGCGAGTGATGATGCTTATTGGCTTGCTACCCATGGCTGACTTATCCTGTTTTTATATTCTGTGTCCCCAGGATCACAAGCTTGAGAGTGGTACCACCCACACTGCCTTGGCAATTCTGCACCAATCATCAACCAAGAAAATGAACCACAGGTTTGCCCACAGGCCAGTCTGATGGGGGCTTTTTCTCAATTCAGGTCCCCTCTTCCAAAATGATTCAAACTTGTGTCAAGCTGATGCCAAAACAGCAAACACAAGTAGTAAAGAGTGTGAATTTTAAAATCCCAACCAAAAAAATGCAGCATACAATACAATAGGCCCACTATGAATTTCCTCTTTCAAACTGACTCAGCATGGGGGGAATAAAAAGGGAGACTTTCACTAAAGTCTCATGTTTGGGTTTCCCAAAAACAGAAACAAAACAAACAAACAAACAAAAAACAGAATATGAACTAGTATAGGAAATGCTTAAAAAATGTATAAAACTGGAAGGCTTGAAGCCAACCCAACAGAGTATGCTAGAGCCAGCCACATGTTTGAGAAATTGGGGTTGAATGTTACTGGAGCCACTCTCAGAAACAGGGTAGCATATATTTTAGAATTGTGTATTTGAAACAAAAATAAGAGCATTTTTAGCACTTGTTCCCATTGCCTATTGATCAGAGATTGAGACAAGCACCCAGTCTTCACCAAAGAAGCTTCATACTGCTGCGGACTGGACTGTGGCCGTTCAAGGAGAAACCAGTAGCTGCCCAAAGTGTTAGCACTAAGTGATTGTGCGGTATGGAGCCCATCCTTAAGGGTCAGAGAACATCTCAGAAAGGCAAGGGGTGGAGGATGTAAAAGCCAGAAGATGGGAAGAAGTGATGGAAAAACACGTCTTCTGGAAATGACATAGATGTTGTACTCATGAACTCACTGCAAGACCTGCACAAGATTGGGCCCAGCAACACTCTCCATGAGTGACTATTGCTAGTTAACACTTGCTTAGAGAGGCGTGCCATTTTCTTCAGTGGTGTAGTCAATGGTAAGCTGCCCTTGTTCTCACCCACAGCTGAATGAGGAACTCAAATTAAACTCAGCAGGTCATGCATGGAATGAAGCATGAAAGGAGGAGATGAACTTGTTTGGAAGAAATGTATCAATGAGTGAGGGAGGGGGAAAGGAGAAGGGAACCGGGGTGGAAACAACTAAAATTCATGATATAAATGTAGGAAACTAAATTGTTAAATAATTATTATGATAAGATTGAGCCAGGTATGCAACTATCCTGGACCAGCTGGTCCTCAAGAGAAGTGTCTGAAATGGTCGAGAGTAGAAATAGTCTGAAGGACAGCAGAGGCAGGCGCATCAGCTTCATTACTGTTTAACTGGTGCAGCTGCAATAAATGAATCAGAACCATGGACTGGGCAGATGAGAGGCAGGAAATAAAAGATGGTAATGGCCATGCCACGGCCACAAACGTGTCTGTAGAAATTAATCCATGGAAATGGGTGGAATACAATATTGTAAAAGTAGTGTAAACCCTGAATGTTCTAAAGTCCAGCCTTATAGAAAGATAATTTTAAATGGAAAAATCTATTCCACTGCCATGCTACACGACATTTGTTTAAAATAGAGAAAATTTACTACAATGAATGAAGAAATGACCATGCTTAAATCACTGAGCCTCAGCCCTCCCCAAATTGGAGCCTTGGGGTTTTATCAAAAACACAGGAGTTTAAGCCGCACACTCAGATATTCTGATTTGATCAGCCTGTAAAGTAGTCAGGGAACCAGGACTTTTTTTTTTAATGTTTTGCAGGTGAATCTAATGTGTAGTAGTCTACATTGAGGAACGCTCCCTTAAAGCACAAGTTCAGATCAAGAATGTTTTAGATATTAGGGCTCGGGACCAATGCCTCCAATTTGAGCACATGGATTGTATGCTGCAAATGGAAATCCCTTGGTGGGTGCTGCTCAGGGTTTCCAAAGCTAGTTCCAGTATGACACTCCCAGCCTCAGTCTTTGAAAAATACTCTCAGATACTCTGGTGGCTCTTCATTTTGCATTCACAATGTCAGATGACCAGAGGGCCACTGCAACATTTTAGAAGTGTTCTCTGAAGATGAAGCTCTGATCAAATAAACCAATTCACTGACAATGGATGGAGCCATTTGCCCTGAACATGCGTTACTAAGTAAGCCTGGAGTCGTTAGAATTTTAAAACAGTAAAGAACCCTGACCTGAGAGCGTGGCTGCTGAGTGCTTTGCAGGCACTGTGTATTAGCTTCCTAGCTTCCTTTCTTTGGTAGAAAAGTGGGTCATGACCCCCCCCACTAGTTTTCATGGTCAGGGATAAGGCTGCCACTAACACTTTAACCTGACCATTCCCTTAAGAAGAATCAGGGCTTTTGGCCAGCATGTTTACTAAGCAAAGTCAGATGCACGCCAGGCTTCTCTTATCGCCAGAAGTGTCTAGAAATAGAAAATGCAGATATAAGCGATGGCATCCAATTTTTACTTGACAGTTGCAAATAACATTTTATAATGAGAATGATAATACTTGCTTTGGGTGTTTTTTTCAGGCAAATGAGAAGAAAATCCTATTTATCAAGATCAATTGAAAAATGCAGTCACCAAGATAATGGAATAATCCACTTCATGCCAGTGCATGTTAACTCTGCATGGATTTCCACTTTTCAAAACGTAAGGGCATACTGCAATGCTCTTAAATGCTAAAGCTATTCAGGACATCAGTGAGCAATTATGTACATCATGTGGACATCTGCCACAATACACAACACTGTCGATTCTCCTCTAAGCTCATCTCTGCCGATGTAGCTGAGTTAGCCTTTTCAATTAGGTTATCAAGACTCAGATGTTTAATTTTTTTAAAGGAAGGTCTCTAATCAAGTTACTTTGAAAAGTTCTACTAAGCAGCAAGGCACTTAATTATCTTGCTAACCTTTTGTTCAGACGCTTTGCGAATAATGACATGAAACATCTCGTCTTTTCACTCCCAATCTTTTCTTCCTTCTGATTAGGTTCTGCTTAAATAGCCTTGTGTTCCTTCAAGTTCCTCCAAGATGAGGGATTTTCTTTAATCACCTGAAACTTGCTGGTCTGCCTCTTTAACATTCTGGGATATCTCATTCAACAAGCTTAAATCAGCAGGGCAACGACCCTCTCCTAACAGGTTGAACACATTAATTGTCATCTCTTTGTCAACCTTTTATATGATTCCAAGTACATGGAGATATGCAGGGTGAGTTTTGAAATGTGTGATGATTGCAATGCACTAAAATGAGCTTTTCCCCTCATATACTTTATATGAAAAGAAAATGTTAATATGGTCAAATTACATATTCACAAGAGAAAACAAACTTCTATTAAAAACAAAATGGAACAACTCACAAAAGTGTATTAATCAGATATTGAGCTGGTGTTTTTTTTTTCCTGAAAAGCACAAAAAGCAAGTATTAAGCATGTGTTTTCCATCTGATTATAAAATGTCATTGATACCTGCCAAAGAGATACTGCGTTTCAAGAATTATATTCAGTTGTTTCACAGAAAATAAAGGAACTCACTGCCTGTTTTTTGTTGTTTTTTTTTTAACACAGACGACAGTTGAACTGAAAGAACATGAAATGGTGAAAAGTAGACCTTAATGCTGTTGGTTTCCACGGCTTAAAGTAATAACAAAGCCCATGAAACCCACAAAGCAGTTCCATGGGAAGAGCATCCTCTTCACGAAAGTTTAGGGGAGAGACAGCGTTCCTGGAGGCAATACCAAAATTGCACAAAAGCTGAGGCTGTCTGCCCTGCTCTCCACAGGCATGCATGGCTGCCCAGCAGTAGCAGCCAGTGTCTGGCTTAGCTTCCAGTGGCTTTACCTTCTGCTGACATCAACTTGGCCTTCTATGTGAAAGCAACACTTGTACACTTGACAGATAAACTACCTGTAATTAAATCCATCAGATAAGTGAGTACAATAATTTTAGAACTGGACTGCAGAGAGACAGAGCCTCAAGAAATTAGGTGCAGTATTCTCAAAATTATTCACTTTAGGATTTAAGAGGACACAAGTTTCCGCAAGTTATTTACTTATTTGTTTATTTGCTAAAACCAAGTCAAGAAAAAAATTCAACAGGTGCTTTAGAAAAAGATATACTCTGAGAGAAAGTCATCTGAATAAAATTCACAGGACTATCAGTCCCTCCCTATATTAAATTGAACACTAAACATCCCTATCTTCAACTTATGAAATGATACAAGCACACAATTTACTTTTTTCTGAATATACATGACTCCTATAACAAGCGGCCTTCTAACTGATTATTTTAAGTTGTGCGAAGCAAAAGTTCAATTTATTTTAAACCCCACTATTAGAAGGTTATGTGCTTTGTAAAGTTACGTGGTGTATAAATGTTCAGACAGTAGCAAGTCAACGAACTGAAGGGCATCTCAGGGAATACTTTGGGAGCCCAGTGCCCTGGGCTTCATCTATACCATGTGTGCTAGGCTGGCAGTGGGGGCAGGGCGGGCACTCACACAAAGTGCTCTCCTCTTATACCAAGGCACCGCAATTCCTTTTTTCCTAGTTTTCCCAGTTTTGTGATTCTTAGGGGATAGCTGGTTTCACCTCTAACCCCGAGGAATTCCTTGCACAGTTCTAAAGGCTAACGCTATAATCCTGAAGCTTGCATTTAAATAAAGTTAACATTTTAATCACTTTGGGTTGTTAAGAAGCTGCCTTTTATGAAGGCAGTGTGTTTTCAAGCTTCAGGAACGTGCTTCCTTTTGGTTAGCCTAGAGTTCACTAAGTATCCCAGCCCCACCTTGAACTCTTGGGAACTGACACGCCTCATCCTCCCTGGGATTAAAAACCTGAACCACCAACCCCAGCAGGAAGCATTTCTTATAAAATAACTCCATTGACGGATGTACGTAAGTCTCAGGTTGAGCTCTTTATTAAAAACACCCTTTTGTATTTTCAAGTTTCATTAGGAGCATATTGGCGACAGCACCTTAGAATTTCGAAGCGTCTTTGTTACTGTTCATGTCTTCAGTGGCAGGATTATGCCATGTTTTAGGTGGAAAGATGTTATCTTTGAAAGGCCTCATTGCTGAGGATGAATTGTCAATCTTTCAAGGCAGGAGAGCAGAAACTCTCACTGAGAACCACACTCAAAAACATCTTCGCAGTTAAGTTGTTGTTTTTAATCCCCATGTGAGATTAATAACACATGCAACTGAAAAATCCTGACTGGCTCAAACGAACGTGGTGTTGACCACACAGTCCAGGCATATTCTTACAGCTTAAATAATATTCCTTATTTAAAGACATATGTCAGTTATGCCTAGGATACTTAACTTTGTGAACATTTCTTGCTGCTGTTTGGTGCATATAAATACTTAAAAATGCCGGCTCGCCGAATCACATCCAGTGCTTTTCATTTTATAACCTACAGCAAGATCTGTAACTTGGACGGCCTTGTGCTTTATTGACCTGTTGGTGCCCTTATGGATCAATGTTTGGAAACACAAAGTGCAGCATCACAGGAAAGTGTCACATTTAGGTTGGTTGCATCCAAATGAGGCCAAGCCCTTCCAGATGGTCATGGGTCAGAACCTCCATATTTTGTATTGTTAAAAGTAATAAATAGGGCCCAAAGCATTAGCAACACTAAGGCATATTGAAAGTGGCTTTTGCATTTTCAGTTCAGTAGCATAAATGAGAGAGAGNCACACACACACACAGAGAGAGAGAGAGAGAGAGAGAGAGAGAGAGAGAGAATGAGTCTAACAAGGGAGTCGAATGAGTCTAACAAGGGAGTCAGGCTCACACAAACAGCCTCTCATGAGGGCTGCCTTGATTCTGAAAGGAAAACCCCTGTCAGATGGCAGCAGGGATTTGTCCCTGCCATCCCATCCCCTTGTCTCTAATCACCCATGGAGAGTGGCGGTGCTATTGCAATCGGCTATCAAATCACATCAAAACCTGGCCTGGCATCTGCACGTTTGGAGCGCTGCTCGAGCAGGACAAGTCTCCCTGTGTCACTCTGAGGAAGGAGTCATGACATCCCTTCTTTTCTCTTATGAAACCATCGTGGGGGTGGACAAACTGAACTAGGAATCAGAGTGCTGCTCCTGCTTCCCAGGGTGTACCCCGAAACAGTTGCCTGCATGCCTGAAAGACAGTTCACTATTTGACAGTGCGGTAGTGAAGACCACTTTTTATCTGTGTGCCTGCAATTTACGCAGGCATTTGTTTTTAGTAAAAATCAAATCCCCTTCTAACAATTTCTGTATATTTATATTATTGCAACATTATAAGCACCATTCAACAGAAAGATAAATACAGGTCAAGATAATATTATTACATTGCATTGAGATGTTAACATGCCTTTCTTATGAAATCCACCCACCTGTGTAGAACACTTAATTTTTAAAGTCTGATTTGAGTATGACATTTACGTGTCAAATTTAATAGTGATATGGATCAATAAATCTATGCACTTAAAGGCACATGCGCACACCCCTCACCCAAACAGAGCTATGGTGATATGGAATTGTAGACTCCATCTGTAGTCATGCTTGGCACTAAAATTGTACCTCTAAGAAGAAACAGACAAAACTTAACAAATTACCTTTTTATTTGAGACAGGATTAACAGGGCTCTGTGACGAGACACATACTTCCTTTGATTAAATCTGATGTGACAAGGTATAAATAAACTAGTGAGTGACACTGTCAAGTTTGTGCTGCATTTCTGATTTTTCCCCAGGGACCTTCTGAGGTCAAACTATTTTAATACTAACACGATCTTATTTGATACTTTCTATCCTGCTTTCTCAAGATGGTACCGTGGAATTCTCCAGAGGTTACGTGTATGACTCCATTTTTCATTACTAGAGAGAAATGCCTGAAGCTAGGAAACTTTACAATGAAAGGAGGTTTCATTCATTCATAGTATTAGAGGCAAAGAGTCGGGATCAGGCCTGAGATGAGGCCTTCATAGCAGATGGCGCCACGTAAGAGCATGTGAGAGATCATGTTACGAGACTGGAAGACAGAGACAGATGGAGGAGTCAGACCCAGGCTGACAACACAACTTGCTTTCCTAATAACTGACACCTGGATCACTTCTAGGTGACTAAGGCTCTCCTAAGATCCACCTTCTCTGCTGTGGCTCCAGTGAACAAATCTAGAGCTTCATACACTGCCATCTCCAGCCCAATAGATTCCATCTCTTAAAAATCCTCCCTCCATACTGAGAACCAAGCCTCCAACTCATGAAACTTGGAGACAAATCACACTTGAAATCACAGTAGCCTAGGCAGAAACATAAGAATCTAGCTCTCTTCTACTAAGCTAGATTTTTAAAGGGGGTTGCAAAAATAAGAACTGTTACTTTTCTAACTAATTTTTTTGTTTCAAAAGTAAATAGTCCTCTACAAGGATGGGTTCCCTGAAAGACTGTCCAACCCAAGCAATCGACCCTCAACAAATATAAATAATAGAAAATCTAAAGGGATTTAACAGAGTATACGAGAGAGAGAGAGCAATAAAATAAAAATATGTCAAGAATTTGGGGGTGGGTAAGGATAAATATAAAGGGAATTGGTTGAGAAAGGGAGGGATGGAGAATAAACTATACTCGACAAACTACAGATTTCATTGTCATATGAAGATAAAACTTTTTCTTTTTAAACAAATGATTTTTTTAAATTGAAGTAACTTCAGCAAATATTAAGCAATGAATAAAGCAACTAGGGCTCAAATATACTGAGAGTAATAAAAAAGGAAAAATAGGGATTAAACTAACGTTTACAAATGGAATAGCAATCATTTTACCAGAGTGATGTAATAGCATCTTTCTTGTTCCCACTTGTCTCCCCATTCCCATAATAATAAAGTGCCTTCAAACTATGACAGACACAACTTCATGCATAAAGACACGGTGTTATGCAGGCAAAATCTTAAGTAAAACAAGCCCATAATTACAATTTGCAAGGATTGGTGAATCTCCATGAGAAGCTAATGCCATCTCTGACTCTTCCTCTGTCTTCTGATTTTAATAGACTGTCCATCGAAGACTGTGAGCAGTCAAACACCTGTCTACATCTTAAGAACTGATAAACAGAACATTGAAACTGCATAAGACTGTGTACCATGTAGAATATGAATCTTTTCTGTCCCTGCTTCCAAATAAAGCCCACCAATAAAAGGGTCTAAATGATGCTATAAAAGCCAAGGGCACAATAGAGATAAAATATGTTAACTTTTAATGACAGTAAAAACAAAAATAAAGAGAAATGGAAAAATAGGGAAATTTGGTATTCTGCAGATTAATTTTTAACCATGATTATAATAAAACAGAGCTAATAATAACTTGAACCATTTGGACTTTGGCACGTCCTGAAGCCTATTAGTTAAGCAGTACAGCCATTCACAGATGCCGTGGGAATGAAACAGTGTCCACCTCCTTTGACCTTATTCCTGCTAGGGACTTAATAACTATAGCAAAATAATCACTCTGGTCATGAAGTCAAATATATCTGTTTGGTTAGTTTTATACTTTTCTGCAGGCACAAGCTGCTCTGGGATTATGTCTGCAGCCAGCTGTTCACAAATTGGCATACCTGGATTGCTCAGGAGAAAGGTTTATGGCTGGGTGGGGGTATTCCTCAAACATAACAGGCGAAACCTTTCATCTAAGACCAAGAAAACGATATTTCAGCAAGCACTCAAAGCCATGTTTGAGAAACAATTTTCAAATTAGGGCTGTGATACCTGAGTGCCTTGGGGTGGGTGAAGGAGGAATAAAGGGCCTGCCAGGCTACCTCACTCTTGACTACTATATTTTTAAAAGAGGGAATCACATAATTCTCTCTGTTTGGCTAGCCATTGGGGTCATCCAATACGTGTTTTAAAAATAACAATTCTAGGAGGTGGTGGTGCACGCCTTTAATCCTAGCACTCAGGGGGAAGAGACAGGTGGATCTCTGTGAGTTCTAGGTCAGCCTGGTCTGCAGAACGAGTTCCAGGACAGCCAGAGCTACCTGTGGAGATCCTGTCTCAAAAGCAAAATAAATAAATCAAAATAACAATACCTAGATCCATCAGGAGTAGATAATCTTAACAATCTTAAACTTTGACTAATTTTTATAGACTTTAATCATATTTTTTTCTTGATCTCTTTCCTGATTGAAAAAGAACCGCCACACTCTTACACACCAATCTTCTTTATTTCTCTCTGTTGTTGATATTGCTGCCCAGAATCTTCTCTTCCTAATCAAGTAGAAATGTCACTACTCTATGTGAGCTGATGGTGTCCAGGTGTTCCAAGCCCTGGGAGACTGCTGGCTGATATGCTGAACAGTTAACATCTCTTTCCTCCTAAGGAGAAGCTACTATAATTCACAACCATGGCTTTCATTGGACCATTTGCTTCATTCCTCTTCATTTCATAGTCTTTTTCTTCAATCTTTTTAATCATTTTTATTGGAGTAAATGTTCACCCAGAAAATTGCTCAACTTGAAAGTGAACAAATACAGACACTGGCAACAATAGCATGAAACTAAACATTTTGAGGGCTCGAAAAGGCCCTTTGGGGCCCCTTCTTGTCACTGGAATCCTCCTCCAGCAGCAAGGCTCACCATTGTCCTCACACAGAACATGCTCAGTTAGCCTGTTTGGGTAACCGACTCTTCTCAGTGGTTTCCAATTTCTCTCACTCGACATGGAGTGTGCCAAGTTCAGCCATGTTGTATGTACTTACAGTGGGTCATTGCTTTGTGCCCTCCTATCCTTTCCTCAAAATGTACCATGTTCTCTTTTCCATCCTACTTTTGATGGTTTATGCTTTGCAAAAATTGCTAGAACTGCTCTCATGAACATGCTGTATGTCTTTTGTTTGCCTTTTGGCATGCTCTCACTTAGATACTTCAGGCTGGTTTCAAACTCTACATCCTCCTACATCTGCATCCTCAGTACTGGAATTAACGGCATGCATCACCACACCCAACCCTTGTGTGTATCTTTTTTTTTCTTTTTTTAATATTTATTTATTAATTACGTATACTACATTCTGCCTGCATATATGCCCTCACACCAGAAGAGGACATCAGATCTCATTACAGATGGTTGTGAGCCACCATATGGT
>LOJH01002379.1:0-43211 GCA_001685095.1 Ellobius talpinus | reverse complement strand
TGTCTTGTTGACCATGTCCTTTGCTTTACAGAAACTTTTCAGTTTCAGGAGGTCTCATTTCTTAATTGTTTCTCTCAGTGTCTGTGCCGTTGGGGTTATATTTAGGAAGTTATCTCCTGCGTAATGCTGTCTTGAACGGATTACTTGAGATGTTTCTAACAGCACCCCAGGCATCCACCTAGCTTTTGGAGAGCCCCACTATTTTCCAGTGGAAAAAATGACAGTCCTGGGAGGTTGAGTGGTACCCACATCATTAAGGAGCAAGCCTGGGCAAAAAGAGGGCAATGGAGAATGAGAGGCCTTTGTTCTGCTCATTTTCTTGTTCCGTTTCTTGGTGCATACCCCCTCTCCATGTCAGCAGGGCCACATTTAAAACACTATGGTCTAGTGAAGGAGTTTCATCTACCTAAGAGATGACAAAGAGATTTTGGCCTTACCCTCAGGGATAATGACTTGTTTATCTAGACCAACATCCTGAGTGATAGGGAGGCATGATAAAAAGACAAGGAAAATTAGGGGGCCACGTGGAGAGGAAGAAGCTTTTCATTCTGGGGTCTTCTTTGCCTTTCCTGCTGAGACTCAAGGCACTTGAACACAAGTAATAAAACCAGAATTGCCTACAGAGATAACGTGTGTTTTCCTAAAGATGTCTCAAACAAGAATGTTAAAAACAATAGACTACACTTATTTAGGGTCAAAATGTTTGTGCCCTTGAGTGTTCATTCTCATTCTTAAATTCAAATGATGCTACTTGTAAAACCATGTATGATTTCATTTACAAAAGCAAATTCTTTAAGGTTGGAAAAAGAACTAAACCAGATCATATATTTTTATTTAACTTTTAAACTGGGATTTAAATCTTATTGTAAATTATGTAAGAATGTAACATAAAAAGCCACAAGATTATATACATACCTACATACATACATACATACATACACACACACATATACATACGTACCACCATGGTGAAGACAACTGTGCTTGCTAATTTTATATCAACTTGACACAGGCTAGAGTCGTCAGAGAAGGGGAACCCCAATTAAGAAAATGCCTTCATAAGATCAGGCTGTAAGCAGGACTGCAGATCATTTTCTTAATTAGTGATTGATGTAGGTGGTTCCGTCCTGGGCTGGTGGTTCTGGGATCTATAAGAAACAAGGCTGATCAAGTCATAGGAGCAGGCCAGTAAGCAGCATCCTCCACGGCCTCTGCATCAGCTCCTGCCTTGCTTGAATTCTTGTCCTGACTTCCTTTGATGCTGAACCATGATGTGGAAGGGTAAGCTAAATAGGCCCTTTCCTCTCCTATATGCTTCGGTCATGGTGTCTCATCATAGCAATAGTAATCTAAGTAAGGCAATGCCTAATTGACTACTTTCGAGACCGTGCACCCATGACTTAGTTTACTTTTCCTCTATTTCCTAAGCATCTCTCTCACTCTCTAACATTCAGACTTTCCTGAATAAACTCACTAACTTTGTTTCCCTCTGGTCTGCCCCAGAATTCCTCTCTACAGGTAATCTGGGATAAAGCTTTGCCTCAACAGAGGTCCCTGAGTGGGGAACACCTCTAGCTTCTGGTGGCAGATTTGGATTGCATATTATCTGAACCACTACTAGCAGTAGGAGCCTGGCTCTATAGTCAAGGTAACTGGATAGGTCTGGCTTGGTCCAGAGTGCTAAAGACAATTTTATTATTCAAATACATTTTAGGCCGTTCCCATCCAGGGGGCTCCCTGTGTGCTCATACTTTTCCTTTACACAGGTATGATGATGGCGTTTGAATTAATACGCCAAGCAGAACTTGGCACCTAGTAGATATTAAAGTGATGTTTGTTGCTTGTCTTTGCAGCATGTTGGAAAATTGACTAACATATCTATGTCATGTGCTTAGCAGTCTATAGGAAGGCTTTCTTGTCCCATTCTGTGGTCCCTATTCACTGTAAGACATGTAGACTGGTCTGGTAGTGGATCTCCGATTCTGTGTGCCTGTTCTGAGGACTCAGCACAGGAACTGGAGAGAGCAGGCTGTTTGCTTTGAGCAGAGTTTGGAGAAGAAATAATACCCAGCTCCTTGAAGTCGATGCAGACCTTTTGGGCACCCTGTGCCTCCGTGGAAAGGGATCAGTCTTGGGTGAGGAGTGGTGGGTTCAGTGCAGGATATCAGACTAACACAAACACTGTTCTGCCGGTTCTTTAGAGCTAGGGCTTCCAAGAATTCAGCCCAGAGGCCGCCTGTAGCTGCAGAATTTCAGTGCAGTTCCAGGGGACATGATGCTTTCTGCTGGGTTGTTTATGGTTGATACTAAACATGACTGACCTCCGGGCTTCCTCACAGAATGGAGGTAGAACAGGAGTGGGGTCGGGGGCACAGACCATGTTTTGGGGCACTCCCCTTTCAGTGGTTCTACAGAAGCAGGAGGATTCCTGTTCATCTTTACTCACACCTTTGTATCCAGTTTTGTGCATGCTGCGCTCTTCTCAGTATGTTAACTCCCAACGTGGCTGCATGTCTGTCCTTGGAGCAGTCAGTGGTTTTCCTGGTTTATCTGGCAGTACACTCTTTCCTTTCTGGGGGCAGAGAGCATGGCTGGAGACCCTGGGAAGGGAAGTAATCTAACCGCAGTGCTTCTGGTCGGAGTGGAAGGAGAGCTGTGGCCACACCCAGCTCTCCCTACACACGTGTCTCTCCAGCCCAGCTGCAGTGCCTCTAGAACCTAGAACAGGGGACCTGAATTTTAGCCACGGCTCTCTCCAATCCTGTGACAAAGGTATAGGTCTCCACTGCTCCCCCTCTTCTTGCACTGCCTTCTCACTGGCCGACAGGCTATTAGATAGCCGCAGAGGGGCAACCGGTCACCTCGTCAAACGAGAAGACTCAAGAAAGGAGGCATCACATGCTTGAGATTCAACATGCCAGCCGCGTACATAGTGTCAAATTGGATGGAGTCTCCAGGCTGAGGGTGAGCGCCAGACTGTGTGTTGGGTGGAACTGGAGAGAGCAAGCTCTGCTGATCCCAGCCCTCTTTGCAGGAATGGCTCCTACTCATTCCATTCCCCTCCAGTCCTCCTTCCATGGCTTAAACAAGACTGACCTTTCTTGGCAAATACTTAGAAACAGGCTCATTAAATAATTTGTATAAACCATGTTTATGTTACTGGCTGTCATTATCCAGTGAAATACTATTTTATTTGCATTAGGATTTACAGTGATGTAATTGCTCTCAGTTTTGATTTGATGAGGCCTGGGTTGGTGTGTTCAAGAGAGCCAGAGTAAAAGTCTAAGACATATCACACAACCAAATATAGAAAACGGAGTCTGCAACTGTCAAATAAAATTTCCCCGGCACATATTGTTTTGAAAGAATGGCATTTTCACCTAATACTTCTATTTGCAAACTTTAAAATATTACCAGGCATGGGAGAGACTTTAATTGGCTGACCAAAGTTTTGAATGCACTTATATTCCAACCATTTCCTGGGTCCAGTCATTTTCGCGTGGCAGCCGCAGCTTACTTAGAGATTCTCTGCAATGTCAGGCTGCCAAGAGTTTCCTGGTAAATTGCAATTTATTGACTTTATTTTGGGTATTTCCATTTTCTTAATTGCACATTTCTTGAGAGCAAACATCTTCTTACACACATTTATAATTCCCGCTGGACCCAACATAATGTTTAATTTTCTTCTTTCTCTTCACATATTCACTAGGTTTTCTGATCTTCAAAAGAGAAGTGTTTTTTGTTTTGTCTTTTATGTATTTATTTATTTATTTATTTATTTATCTATTTATTTATTTATTTATTTTTGTTTTTTGTTTTTTTTTGTTTTTTTTGTCTTTTTTTTTAAAAATTATTTTTTAAGATGGGACTTTGTGATATATCTCAGTCTGGCCTTGAATTCCCTGTGAGCCTCCTGCCTCAACCTCCCAAATTGCCGGGATTGTAAGCATGCGCTACCACACCTGGCTTAAAGAGGGGTGTTTGAGTGTCCCGATGGTGGAGGACACTAACCATTGGGAAGCAAATGAGAACGCAGGAAGTGGGAAGCAGTTTCATGGGAAGTCTGCATATGGAGGTGGCTATGTGTTAGTGTGTTTACTCCATTTAGTCATCCTTACTTCCCAGTGGACAGCAAGTGGCATTTAGTGAATTGGAGCTTGATCACCAACTTACCATATCCCATGGGAGGCACGAGGAGCTGCTAATTCTTCCTTTCCAGCATGAAAACACCATGAAAACAGGCTGATTTCCTGCTGTCTTGGGCTGGAAAATTCTGAGCTTTTATACTTTTGAAAAATGAGAACTCTAACATGGTTGTAAAAGTCCAGGAAATAGAGATTTTTCTTTGAGGGCACAAGCAATTGCCCTTGGCAGCTGCTTACCTATTTTCGTCCTTTCCCTTCCCCACTCTTTTTCTCTTCTGTGAAGAAAATATCAAATGGCAGGCTTTTGCCAACTCACTTCCTATCTGTCTTGTCTGAGTCAAACATCCTGGTGGGGCTGGCAAGTTGTGAGCCTTTGCAGGGGATGATGGGAACATCCCAACTCTGTTAGTGGTTAGGCAGGGTCTTTCTCTTTTATTGCCTCTCCATGTTGCTTAGTTAGGGATGACTCTGCCTCTGCTTGGCCAGTTACAGTGTGCAGCAGGTGAGTATAGCAAAGGCCAGGGTCAAAGTCATATGTACAGCAGGCTGCTGGCCAGAGGCTTTAGGAATTAGGAGCCACTCTGCCTGCCTTCATTTTACGTATGTTTTAAATGATCTTCTGCAGTCTGATGTTTTTTATGTGTGTGTGTATTTATTTGAAATTTAAAATCTAAACTTATTTTTATCACATTTAATTTGGGGTGGAGGGACCACTTTTGACAGATTGCTTCAAACTGTGGGTCATCTCCATCAGTGGGCTGAACCTTTCTGTAACACCATGTGACTGCTCTTATATTATCTCATTTGACCTTCCCAAGTCTTGGAATTTGTCATCTGCAAGTTTGATAAATGTGATTCTCAGTCTTCATTCAAATTACTGTAAA
Organism: Ellobius talpinus; assembly: GCA_001685095.1. Taxonomy (NCBI): domain Eukaryota; kingdom Metazoa; phylum Chordata; class Mammalia; order Rodentia; family Cricetidae; genus Ellobius; species Ellobius talpinus. The sequence goes on along the minus strand of LOJH01002379.1, from coordinate 38,182 downwards.
AATGTGAAAAAGTCTAGCATCAAGGACAGAACCCTTTGCCAGGACATTTCCTGGAGAGCATCCATTCTGAGTTTGATGAATAACCATTGAGTTACCTTCTCTAGGTCTGGGAAACGGTGGGCTGCCAAGGACCCAGCATAGACTCTGGAGGCAGACAGGTCCACCCGTGCAGCATGACTTATGCCAACATCACGGTAGGGACAGATTGTTTTCTGTAATGACAGATAAGTGACAGCTGCAGGCCTCCTGTTGTGCCACCTGCCACCGAAAGCAGATTACAGATTATGAACTCACTTTGTCCTCTTCTACCAGCCTTTGTCAGCCGTCAGGTCCACCTCACTCTACAGGTGAGGGAGGGCCTGCTGTCTGTCTGTCCCAGTTGGTCTAGTAGGAGACAGAGTGCTAAGGTAGCAAGTACCTCCAACCCTGCCCTCAACACACACAGAGGGTATGTAGGAAATGCAGGTGACAGAGGTCCCTTCTTAGGGCCCTAGAATGAGGCAAAAATCTTTTCTGAGAAGAGCGTTTGCGACACACTGCCATGGCGACTGGTGAGTTCATCTGAGCTGGAGGCAGCAGTACTTTGAATGCAGTTTCCATTCACGGTGGCACAATTAATAAAAACCCAGAGACAGATATTGGGGTTCAATCTGAAGACCAGGAAATCAAACCAGCCAAGCCACTAGAGAGTTCTTACCTCTAAGAAATCCTCAGACTGAGAGAACAAGTTCCTGTCTCATCCCAGTTTATATTCCTCTCTAGTACTGGGATTAAAGGTGTGAGCCACCACCACCTGGATCTGTTTCTGCACTGATATTATGTAGCCCAGGGTAGCCTTGAGCTCACAGAGACCTATCTGCCTCTGTCTCCCAAATCCTAGTATTAAAGTGTATGCCTCCACTTCCTGGTAAGTATGACTGACCAGTGTGGCTGTTTTACTCTCTGATCTTCAGGCAAGCTTTATTTATTNGTACTGGGATTAAAGGTGTGAGCCACCACCACCTGGATCTGTTTCTGCACTGATATTATGTAGCCCAGGGTAGCCTTGAGCTCACAGAGACCTATCTGCCTCTGTCTCCCAAATCCTAGTATTAAAGTGTATGCCTCCACTTCCTGGTAAGTATGACTGACCAGTGTGGCTGTTTTACTCTCTGATCTTCAGGCAAGCTTTATTTATTAAAATACAAATGAAATACCACTACAATCCACCTTCTGGGTAGTGGCCTTCCTAGTGCTGTGAATGTTTTTTATGCTGTGGTGACCTCCCAGCCACAAATTATTTTCTTTACTACTTTATAACTGTAATTTTGCTACTATTATGAATTATATAGTGTAAATATCTATGGTCTTAGGCATCCCCTGTGAAAGTGCCATACATGACCTACAGGTTGAGAACCGCTGTTCTAGTGGATCTGTGGGCAGACTGCTCTGAAGACTGGAACTCAGACAGAATGGGAGCCCTAGATAAGAACAGAGCCACAAAGGACTCCGAGCTTGCCAGAGGGCAAAGATTCCTGGAAGCTACTTCTAACCAATCATCTGTCTTTGACATCACTTTCCAATGAGAAATTTTTCCTAACATCCCTCATGTTCATTAACAAATCCAGTAATGCCTGCTGAGACAGTGCGGCTGGAACGCTAAGTGTAGGCTCTGAAGGAGGCTTTCCACCCCCGGTTCACCGGCTTTGTGTGTGTGTGTGTGTGTGTGTGTGTGTGTATGTGTGTGTGTCTGATCACAGTGCTCCAGATGAGTGTGAGTTAAAATGGAAAGCTGAAGTAGCCACATCAGTTCTCCTTAACTCGGGGTTTCACCAGCCACAGTTTCTGTTACTTATAGTCAACTACTGTAAGTAAATATATGTCAAATATACTAAACAGAGTCTTCCAGAAACTCACAAGTCTAAAATCATGCACCATTGTGAGCAGCATGATGACACCCCATGACCCCAGGTCAGTCTCTCTCAGGACACCAGTGATCTCTTTGTGCATTGTATCCGCACTGTGCATGCTATTTGCCCGTTACTCAGAGCTGTCTCTTTACTGTTTTCATGGTACTATAGGACTTGTGTTCAAACAATGCTTAAGTAGTAGTCTAAGGCTATTACAGAGTACCTACATATTTAACCTCACATCCTCTTGTCCCATAGGGATCACACAATCACAAGTAGAGTGAGTCACTACAATTAGATACTGAGGGAGAGAGAGATTTCCATATTTATACTATATTCATTATAGTATATTGTCATGTTTGTTGTTTTATTATTAAAATCACTTATTGTGCCTGGTTTTTAAATTAAAGTTTATCATGGGCATGCATGTACCTATAAGAATAAGCAGTAATATGGTATTTAACACTATACATATAGGAATAAGCAGTAATATGGTATTTAACACTATACATATAGGAATAAGCAGTATTTATGGTATTCAGCACTACACACATAGGAATAAGCAATATATTTGGCATTCGGCACTATCTATAGTTTTGGGTACTCAGTGGGACTCTTCAAATGTATCTATCATTTATGGGGAAGAGGAAGACTACTCTAATTTATTGGCATGTTAGCTTCTTTGGCTGCGTCCTTAAGTATGTTACTTACCACCTCTACTATCCAATCTCTTTATCACTGAAAGGTTGACTAATACATTAAGGACTATTGTGACAATTAAATGCCATACATGGGAACTAGTTTGTATACTGTTTGACATATATTAATTGTTCAGTTGGTATAAGAATCTATGATATTGTGGAAAGTTATTCCCTGCTCTCCAGACCTAAAACTTGTTAAGTTTTGCTTCTTGACACCCTGAACTGGACCAACGCACTTGATCCTCTTGGTTATTGTTAGATCTGTTTTGTCCTGGGCTTTGGGAATCCTTGGGGTTTTGTGACCAAGAGGAAGACCAACCAGATGGCTGTTCCTACAACATCCATTCTCATCCATTCTCTCTCTCTCTCTCTCTCTCTCTCTCTCTCTCTCTCTCCAACCTCTTAAAAAGGGACTTCAATATTTATAGGGATTCCTTCCATTTTGGAAGCCTCAAGGATTCCCCAAGAGTCTAGATTTAGCAGCTATGTCTACACAACCAATCTGGGCTCAGTTTGGCCATTTATTTTGCCAGTGTCAGCTTGCAAGTGTACTTTATTTCTACAGAACATGAGGAGGTGACACAGATAATGCTCCCCCAGACCATAGGTATGCTGATTGGCTTTTTAATTCTGGTTTTCTACCCATGGCTTTAACTGTGACTTTAGGAGAGAGAATGCAGGAGATTCTTGGCAGTGACTAACCCCCACTAAGTACTTAGAATGGATACTGTGCCAAGCATCATAGGACACGATCAGCTAATGTTTGCCTGCAATGAGTCCCAAGGCTGATATGGTTCACTGGAGACCAGAGAGGTGTGTTCAGTGTGTGTGGCATCTACACACTTGAATATGCTCACTTGTATCCAACAGAGAGAGTTATGAAAACACCCCATTTCTGCTGTGTTCAGCCCCAGGCTCTGGTTTCCTGCCAAGGCAACCTTAGACCACATAGCAAAGGTCCCTGAGATTTTCTTGCATGGTTTTCACAGTGTGTGGTCATCTATCCAGTCAGAATCCATTGCCCCAAGGCATCCTGGTTGTCGGACATTGTTCAGTTCTCCTGGGTTCTGAAAAATAAGTGACATGTCTTCATGTTGACATATTCTTCAGCTTGGAACACTGCACTATTCCCAGACACACACTTACTGGGGGAAGAAGGAACCATGGGTTGTCTGTGGAGAAGGGTGGGAACAAAAGCTCAGAGAACCTGATAACTCTCTCTCTCTCTCCCTCTCTCTTTCTCTCTCTGTGTGTGTGCACATGTGTGCATGTGTGTATCTTGAAGGTGATGTGGCTTCTAAGCAACACAGTTTAGCTAGATCTGAATAGGATGGTTTTTCCACTGTAGAGCACACAGTACAGGAGACTGGTCACGCCTGTTCTACCCTGCAAAGAAAAGTAGGACTCTCTGGTACATATGTCTCCCTGTAACCCCGCCGGGATTCTTGTCACAGCCATCCTTTACTCTCCATCACATCTACAGTGATGACAGAAGAACCTGAGTTCCAGACAGCCTGTGCCATGGCTGGAGTATGTGTCCTGGTAGTTCTCGTGTGAAAATTGTCATCATCTTCATATTGGTGTCTATATCTATAATCTTCTGCCACCATCCAAACAGTTATCCTTGGACAAAATTGAGAAGTTACATTTTGCTGTATGCACACCATTAAATGTCCCCTTTGCATCTGTCCTTTCTTTAGACAGGTTGTCTAACAGTCTATATTGTACCTTATTTATTTTCCTTATTGATTTTTAGACAGGGTCTCACTCTGTAGACTAGACTGGACTCGATGCCACAAAGAGCTCCCCCGGCCTCCTGGGCTATAGTTCCTACACCCGTGTTCCAGAGGTGAGAAAGACATGTTCACCTGCTCCATTGACCAGTCTTGCATCGTCTTGCACAGGAAACTTTTCTTTCTCTTTCACCACGGTGATTTCTAATTACCATGTCCTGACTGACCAGAGGAGACAGAATTCCCCAAGTTTTGCTAAACATCTGGATAATTCAGTGAAGACTTGGATGTCATAGTCTAGTCTCCTTTTCTTCCTTTCCCTGTTGTGCCTTCTCCAGGATCTCCTGATCTCAGGGATACAGATGTGATAGAGAACACCGACTGAAACAGGGATTCTTAAACCTTGTTACTCATGGCCCCACTGCCTGAGAAATTTGTAGGTGATCCTAAATTTATCGGTGTATGAAATAGGTTTATAACTCAAAAATTTTCTAATTATAAGTCATAAAGAGTTTATTTTAAAATAACTTGGCAGTTATATATAGTTTTAGCATTTATTAAAGATGAAAGTAAATTTACATACTAGTAAGGTGGGCACACTTGTTTATTTTGTACATAAAGAATTAAATCTTGGCTGACTATTTGATACTGGCAGACATAGAACATTCTCAGCATTTTTCGGAGTTTATCAGTATTTTGACTTTACAATCACCAGCGGAAAGAATGCCACTTCATACAGATGCACAGTGCAGAGTGTCAGAAGTATGGCTAGGTCCATTCTAGAAGTTGTTGGAAATTCTGCCCTAATATGAAGCCAAAATTCATTTAACCATCTTTTATTTTTTTTAAATAAATGAAACTTAATCTGGCAACTCAAACAGCAACTTTAAAAAATATTTACTTTTATTTATGTGTATGAGTGTTTGTGTATGTATTATGTGCTTGTCTGGTGCTCACAGAGGCCAGAGATGGACTCTGGATTCTCTGGGATTGGAATTTACAGACAATTGTGAGCAGCTACAATATGGGTCCTAGGGAATAAACTCATGTCCTCTGCAAAAGCGGCAAGTGCTCTAACTCCTGAGCCCTCTCCCAGTGCCTCAAACAGCACGGGTTTGAAACAGCCTATATATTATTTTAAAAATTATTTCTTTTCTGTTTTTGAGATTTGAATATAATGACATCACTTTCCCCTTCTCCTTTTCCCTCCTAAACTAGCAGTTCTTAGCTGGTAGGTCATGAACCCCACATGGTCGCTTATCAGCCTGCATATCAGTATGTTGTGATTCATAACAGTAGCAAAATTATAGTTAAGAAATAGCAACAAAATAATTTAATGTTTGGGGTGGGGTCACCACAACATGAGTAGCTGTATCAAGGCACCACAGCGTTAGGAAGGTTGAGGACCACCACCCTAAACCCTCCTTTATATTCCTCCTTGCTCTTAAAAAAATTCTTACACACTGAGGGGTGATGGCAGGAAAATAATAAGAGTGTGTATTTTCCTTTATCAGTGGTTCTGTTTGGATGAGAGCAGAAACTGTTGTGTGCAAGGTATAAACAGTGCAATTCATCATGTACGGGAGTCTTGAACCTGAGCCAAGAGGCTTCCAGTAGTTCCTCACTGGGGTTGCTTGGCAGGGCGGCACGCCCAGGGTGAGGTTTCCGTGCTGTGTGTTCAGACCCAAGTCTGCAGCGAAGCCGTGTGATGTAACATAGGAAGAGCTGCCCAGCGCACCTCGGATTCATTACATGCTTGATTTGGAATTAATTTTTGGTTGTTATGCTTCCGGAAACCTTTCACTGCTGCCAAGGTTTTTCTCCACCTCCACAGTCAATTATGTGGTGACCCACGATTTAAGAAGCTGGGCGGCAGGAGTAGGTTGTTGAAAAAACATAATGCTTGACCCGGAGAAGCTGCACGCCAACGTGGCACTCCTAGGGATGTGGACTGGTACACGGGGACATTGCTAGAGCTCCTGGAACCTGACAGGGAAGCCCTGTGTGTCTCTGCTGAGCCACTGTCTCTGTTTCCCTGGCTCCTCGTGCATTTGCTTGCGTTTGAGGAGCCTGACAGGAAGTTCTGCCCCTGAGCTAATAGCTGTTACCCCTTTGCTCTTCTAATTGGTCAGGCCTGGTCTAAACCTGGAGATGTCTCAACAGTGCCGTGAGTCTCTTGGGACAAAGAATGACTAGCTATCAGGTGGAAAATCAAGAGCCTCTGAGAGCTGCCTTCTCCTGTGCCCCCACACATCCTTTAATATGCGTCCTCACTGCCATTTCAGGGTGAGCCAGTCACGGGCCACACTGGTACCAGAAACAGAGCACAGGACGCAGGCCCTCCTGGGCCTCTAGGTCATACATATGCAGAGATGGGTACCAGGGAGCAGCCAGCAGATAATCTTGTCTGTGAGCCACTCTTAGAGACCAACTTCTGCACCAAGCAGATTGAAAAGGAAGAGAATTTCCATGGCATGGGGGCTCCACTGCCCCTCAGTCATCTACCAGGGCTCAGAAGCCAGTTCTGTCAGCTGGCAGGGCTTGCTATTGGCAATCCTGGACAACTAGGAAAGATTTCTTGGCTTCTCATTTCCCTTGAGTCTGCTACATGGTCCACTTCTGGTGTTCCTTGGCTGGCTTTGGGGGAGGGGCTGAGGCACCCATGGAGTCACCATGAGTGTCACTCCTAATGTTCATCTCCAGGAAAATGAAAACCTGGGGTTTTCTTCTTCTGTGTAGGGATTTGCGGCCCAAAGGAGTGGGCCTCTGGCTGGAGGAAATCATGTTTCCGTGCTCACCTGAGCTCCAATAGCAGGCGGAGTGGATAATGAGACTCTACTTACCCTGGAAGCCTCGCACCCGCAAAGTGTTTCTTCCTCTCACTTCTAGAACTTTCCTGCTCTGCTCAGAGGTGTGTTACAGAAAATGAAACATGGAATTGAGGAAGAAGAACAGTGTTCCCCTCGAGTGGGGACCCCAAAGCTGCCCCTGAGGGTCAGGCCCCTGACTTCTTAAGGACGGGAATCATAGGCTAAAAGGGAACCCAGACTTTGGGGGTGACTAAGGCCCCTAAAACAAATGACTGCTACCACAGAATCTTTTGGAGAGGGAGTGTTCATTGAGAATTCTGCCAGCCCTCTTAAGCTTGTTCTTAGTATTTTTTTTTAAATACAGGTCTAGGAGTTAGGTCTTCATACTTACGGATAATTCTTCTGTGGTCTCAGACACCATCTCTGAATGGCTTTCCAAACACCAGTTATCTTCTGTCCTTCCTGCTGGCCACACAAACTCTCACCAGGAGCTTTCCCTTGGGAGGGAGGAGGCAGGGCAGGCACTTAGCTTCCCACTGTCAACTTCGACTGCATCTTGGTTGCATTCGGGACATTGATTTTGCATGTCCCCTCTCAGCAAACCTGTTAATAAGATTCCTTTCCCGCCCCTCCTTCCTTTCAGTCTGGCCGCAACTCCTGGTCAGACCTTGATTACATGTCTCATTGATTCCATTCAGCTATTTATTAATACGCTAATTAGTATGTTCATTTCAAGGAGAGTGACACCGCTTTTAAAAAGTAAACGGACAGAGGTGCAGGTTAATGGAAACTTCTGTTTATTTAGCGTTGATGGCTGGTGTGGGAAGAGGGTTCGTTTTGGGTGTTAAAAGGGCGCAGGGGTTTTTCCAGGGCTTAAATCGCTTTAGCTGGCAGTCGGTAGCACTCATTGAAAGGTGACACCTAGAATCATATTTCACTTTTCTTCTGTGATCATTGACTCCATGGTTTGGTTAGAAAAACTCAGAGAAGGTCAAAAATTCTCCTTTTGTGCAGGGCTGGCTAGATGCAGTTTTATATAAACGGCTCTGATCTAGCTGGGACAGCCTTGGCCGTGGGGCAGCACCCAGGATGCACACTCACGGCTCTGGCTGTAGGGCTGTCACAATCTGCAAGAAAAAGCCTGACAAGGGATGAATGTTGCTCTTCCTGATATTGGCTCTTTCTGTTGTTTTCAGGCTGCTTGTTGTTAATCAGGGCAGGTAAACTCGGGAACAACCACCCACTCTCAGCGGGTAAATACTTTACAGTCTCATATGGCATAGTGTGTATGGGATTTTGCTCTACACAGATATTCAGGATCCCAGGTTCCTTTTATCTCGTTCTGCCATCTCTGGGGCTTCGTAATTCAATACTGGTTCTTCTGCCTCCCACCAAGAGAGGAAGAAAGAGAAGGTACAGAAGCCCCTACTCCTATGCTTTGGAGATAAATTCCAAGATCCCCTGTGGATGCCTGAAAGCTGATATTTCTGAACTCTACAAAAAAAAGCATCATGAGAGTGTATCAATCAATCCGATAACTGAGATGGCTATTAAGTGGAGGTTACATGAGGGATTAGTAAGGAAAAGAAACGTATGTTATAGTAATAATGTAATGTGTGTTTGATTATGTGAGTCTGGAGAAACCTATGGATCAATACTGGATGCCAACATTTTCCTGAAAGAAAGAGAAACAAAGTTTAGAGAGTGAGAAGACAAAATAAAAATGGGTTTAGACTTCTTTGGCACCATTGGATGTTGGTAGCTAGGGATGGATTGAGGCAGAGAGGTAAGCTAAGTTGATTTACTTCTTAGATCCATCTTGATGGCATGGATGGTAGATGGTGGAGGAGCATGACCTCACAGTGAGCGAATTGGCCACTATGATTGGTGAAAAGGTAATGGGGGTTGTCTTAGTTAGGGTTACTATTGCTGTGATGAACAACAGGACCAAAGCACTTTGGGGAGGAAAGGTTTTCTTCAGTTTATGCTCGACAACACAGTTCATCATCAAAGGAAGTCAGGATAGGAACTCCAGGGCAAGGACCTGGAGGCACCTGGAGGCAGGAGCTGACGCAGAGACCATGGAGGAGTGCTGCTTTCTGTCTTGCTCCTCATGGCTTGTTCAGCCTGTTTTCCTACAAAACCCAGAACCACTAGCCCAGGGATGGCACCACCCACAATGGCTGGGTCCTCTTAAATGAATCACTAATTAAGAAAATGCTCTATCGGCTCGCCTACAGCCTGATCCTATGGAGGTGTTTTCTCAGTTGAGGCTCCCTCCTCTCTGATACCTCCAGCTTGTGTCAAGTTGACAAAACTAGCCAATGCGGGGGCGGTGGATTGAGGGTGTCAATGGGAGAGATAGAGAGGATGTTTAGAACTGTGAACAGTTTTTGACAATCTGATTTTGAGATAGCTATAAGGCCTGGCTAGAGATATATAGGGTATGCTTGTGTCTGCAGTCTAGGAGTTAGGGAAAGAGAGAGAGAGAGCAGCTGAGGTCTAGACTAGGGGTAAAATAAGGTGTGCTCAGTGTAGCCGCTCCGTAAAGCGGGTGACATGACAACAGAGCCACAGCAACTTCGAGAGCCTTGGCAGGCAGAGCTCCTGGGCTGCCCTCGTCTTCTGCAGTGACAGTGGAAAGGGAACTGTGTTCGTAGACCTTTCAGTGCCTCGTAAGCACAAAATTAAGTCCCATTTTGGTTAAAATTCAAATTGTGAGTTTTCTAAGTTACTTTGCTGCACTTATATCCCATGGAGCCGTTGCCACTCAAGGTGTACTGACTATTGACTGCCCTCTCAACCTGACCCCACCAAGTCCTTTCCTAATCCCTCCTAGCACCAGGGAGCTCAGACCATAACTTTGAGTAAATATTCTCTGATGGGTAAGGGATAATAAAAGGATCCGGAGAGTAATAGAGAAAGGAACTTTGCCTCTCCTTCAGCAATGTCTGCATCTCCAGGTTTGGACTATCCTCAGGGAGTGCCTTGAGGACCGGCGTGCCACGGCCCATTCTGGGACATCCTATCCCCAGAGGAAGGATGCTACAGGTGGAGGCACTCTGAGCTCAGGTTGGAGAGCCACATTCTGCCTCTCACCTTTTCTCCTAGGAAGTAGCCTCTCCCTTCTGAGTGAACTTTATTCTGAGGCGTGCAAGTGGCTGTGCTTTAGGGGCCTCCAGAACGTCAGTGGCAGAGTTAGGCTGTCCAGGACGGCGTGTTTCCCAAAGTCTGGATAGAACTCTAGGTTGCTTCTGGATCCTAGAACCAAACATCCCTCCTCGTGAGGTGGTGACCTTTCTTCTTCTTCTTGGTTTTCTCNTAACTCCAAGAGGATGAGCTGGGAGTTCCTTTTTGAAAACATTGAATTAATTAATTAGTTAATTAATTGTGTGATTTTATTCATGCCTCAGTGAATGTGGAAATGTGTGGAGGGTATAGAACAACTCAGGAGTCACCTTCTGGGTTCTGGGGATGAGACTCAAGTCATCAAGCTTGGTGGCAAATGTGCTCTGAGCTGTCTCACCAGGTCTATGAGCTGGGAGTTGTAAAACCATTTTATTGGGAAAAAAGGAGTTTTCTTAAGTCCCACACTGCTTTACAAGCAAGCAAACCCCAAGGGGAACATTAAAGATGCAGCCACAACTTAACCCAACTGTTAGTTTGCATGACTGATCCTCTTCTCAAGCACATTTTCTAAGACATCAAATCAGGTAGTAGCCCAGGCAGAGGAAACCTGCCCCGAGAGGTATTTCACAGTCCATTTATTTTGAATGCTTTCTATTCAGGGTCTGTGCATCTGAGTTTCAAAAATCCTTGGAAGGACCAAATATATCACAAGTGTCTGGGTCACTGTGTTGAGTCCCCCGGGGATTCACCAACAGTTGCCAGGTGCGTCTCATGCGTACCCAAGTTCAGAACCATGTCAGTGTCTGGACTCAGCTGTTCCATTCAGACCTCAAGACACTGAGAACTTGTTGCTCTTTCTGTACACGGGATGAGGTTTCCTTGGACTGAAGTTTTCTTAGGTGGGGTGAGGATGCTCTTCATGCTAGGGAAAAACAGGTTGATGCTTTGTTCTCCCCATCTGGCTGGGTGTTTATTGGGAAGTGTCACTGTGGAATCCTTGGTCTGGATTACTGGTCATATTGTTGGGATGGTGGAGGAAGCGGCAAACCCATAACATCTGCTGCCATTCGGCTGCAGCTCTCTGGTTGATGTCCCTGTCATCGGTGTCCACGGCTGAGCCCCTTCTTCAGTTCTCTCCACCAAATCAGTTCCCAGAATGCATACGAAATGACGAGTCACAAAACAATAATAACAAGTTAAAAACAAACAAACAAAAATCCACTTGCACTTGAAATTGCCCCGGGCTCATCTGCTTATCATAGAAATCTCAGTCATCTCCCAATTAGAATTAAACTCTACTCTGAATTAATTTGTGTGAGGATTTAACTTGATTAAACACAAGGGCTGGGTGAGTCTTGAGCTCTGTTTCCTCCTATGACAACCAAGTGCTACTCAACAACCAGGACTCTCTAACCCCTTCCCAAACCCCACTGGATTATGGATGTGACATTCCTCGAAACTCTTTTGAGGCTTTCCAAAGCGCTGCTTTGTCTGTCTCGTCTCTCTCCCTACTAGCAGCCCTGGAGCAAAGCCACCCATTGAAAGGGCTCTGTGTGGCTCGGTGTTTTCTTCAGTTTCATGTTTTGTTCGACAGCATTGGATCTGTTTGGGCTCAGACACTCCGGGGCCGTATGTGCGTCAATGCACTCTTTCTGTCCTAATTTAGGCATGGTGATCTTGGGCTCTGTAGTTGTGGCTGCAAAGAGAGGTGGCTTCTACTTCCATGTCATTCCCAGTTCTGGTTTGCAAGTTGCTGCATAAGGTTGGGGGCAGAGCCACCCAAAGATAAAAAAAAATCAAGGCAAATCACATGCTGCCTCCAAAGCCAGGGGCTGTATTCTCCTGGTTGTTGAGTCAGTGGGGTTTTGATGTTTCCTGTCTTCTGTATGCTTGCTGTTGGAATGTCTGTCCATTGGTTCTTCTGCATTGTAGACAATTAAGTAGGAATATCTGCTCACACTACCAGGAGAAACCCTACACCCAGGTCCCAGTTTCTGCCACCTCCTGGATCCTCAGTCTTTCCTTCTTGCAGTCAGAGGAAGAGAGATTGCACTAGAATGAAAGAGAACCTTGGTTAAATGTGATGACTAAACTTAGTTATCAGCTTGATTCCTAGAAAGAGGAAACCTCACTGGAAGAACTGCCTTCATAAGATTGGTCTGTGGGCGTGTCTGTGGGGAATTTTCTTGATTGCTAATTGGTGTAGGAGGACCCAGTCCTCAGTGGTTGGTATCATTCCAAGTAGAACTCTAGTTCTCTAGTAGACTTGAGCTATCTAAGAAAGGCAACTGATCATGAACTTGAGAACAAGGCAGCAAACAGTGCCCCTCCATGACCTCTGCTTCAGTCTCTGCCTCCAGGTTCCTTCCTGCCTGACTTCCCTTAGTGATGGACTGTTGTCTGGAAATGTATACAAGAAACAACCATGTACCTGCCTCAATCTTCTTTTGGTTGTGGTGTTTACCACAGCAATAGAAAGCAAACTAGATCATTTAAGTTGTACTCAAAGAACCAACAATTAAAGCAAAGACGTATACATGGAAGCTTCAACAAAGTGTTATCCTGGAGACTAAAGGTGAAAACTGTGGAATCCAATACACATTCAATTCACAGCCTGCCATTCTTAGCTTGGGCAATGGCTAACTCCCCCCCCCCATTCCCCACACACACCAAGATGACTACTGTGGCAATGGTCCTACCATCTTCACAGGTGAAGTATGATGTGTGTAAAATGTTCGGACACAATGCTTGGCGTAGACCATACATTGCTAAAAAGGGTGGCCTTGTTTATTTTCCTACTGGAAAAGATATTGAACTTTAAATCCTTCCTGCTCATGGAATCAGGGAAATCACCATTGCTGTAATTCAGTTTACCTTCCCATGAGAGGAAATACTTAAAAATGAATGCAGTTGTCAAGACACTCATGACTAAGTGCCATCGTTTTGGTCTCCCTTCCTTGAACAGTGGGCATGAGGATTCTTCTTAATATATATACATATATGTGTATAACAAAAAGAGTAACAGATACTGGGGGAGGGTACATGGGAGGGTTTAGAGGGAGGAAAGAGAAGGGAAAATGACATAATTATAATTTTAGAATATAAAGATTATTTTTTTAAAGGGGGGAAGGGAGGTGAGTTTGATGGTAATCAGTTTTGGAAGCCCAAGTCAAGGTCATAGTTCACTACTAGGCAGTTTGTTTCTGTCGTTTCCATTAATGGTGTTTCTTCTCCCCTCTGCTCTCCAGAGTATCATTAAAAAACTGAGTACTCAAGGGACCTTCAGCATCTGCCCCCTTCTGTTCCTGAATCTAAATGAGTGTCTGGTTGTGTGTTAATGATGGCCCTATTGGCCCAGTGATACTACATTCTGGAGATATCCTTGCAAATGGCTTTCTCAATAATTCTTTTTTTGGATCCTAAAATTTTGACTACAAGTTGAATTCATTCCAGCCCAGCTCTATAGTTTATTGACTCTACTAGGGCCGGCAAAGAGAGCAGAAGATCCAGTTCATCTTGAGTAAACCCAGGGCAGTGGCTTCCCCTATCCCTTTCCTTCATCTTTCTAGTTTCCAAACCTCTGTATGAGGAGGGTTCATGCCAGCTGTGCCCATAGGGAAACATAAGGAAAAGAGGACAAAAGCATAATTGTGTGGGTTCCTCTCTCACCAAGTCTTGCTTTTTCTTCATTTTCTTTCCTACTTGGTGCTTGTTATTCTTGTTAAGTTTAGAACCATTGCTGTCTTTCAGCCCCACCAGACAGACACTGCCGGAGGGTCTACTTCATCTTTGTAGGAGAAAATATTCTAGGAAGCACCGCAGGTCCCGAACCCCTACTTTTCTGTATCTCAAGAATAAGATTTAAATATTGTAAATGATCATATTCTGGACTCATGCCAGCTTTGTTTTTCCTAGAAATCATGGAACTCAAGAGAAGGGCCAGGAGCCTCGTGTCTGTTCCTTTCTGAAGGTCTTGCAGCATTTTGATAACATGGCTCAGGGGTCGCCCTTCTTGGTGGATAATGCTCTGAACCAAGAGGGGCCTGTCACTTGTGATAGGAGCTGTTGAGTCAGCTCTTGGCTGAACACCTTAAAAGGCCTTCAACTCAATGTCCATCTCCTGCTCTTTGGGAGGAAATAAGAATTATAGACTAGCAATCTAGAAAGCATTGGCTCCCCTTGAACATGGGTTGATGTCCTCAGAAAGGACTAAGAGATACCCTAAAGCCTAGTGCCTTTCAAACTGACCCCAAACTAATCGTGTTCAGATGTTACTATTCACCAGAGCTTCGAAAGTCAGATCATATTCTGTGTTTTGTTTATACCCGTGGAATGCTTTGCTGTGGCCAACATTAAAGGTTAGGAGATCGCACTTCAAATATGGTTTTGCACTTCTGTAGAAATGCAGGCCTTTCTGAGAATCCTGAGCCTTTAATCCTGAGTGGAACATCTGGAGGGACCTGGAGCCACTTTTTGGTGGAGCAAGTTCTCCAGCTTGGAAGGAACTCATCCTTCCTAGTTTGCTTTAGCACGTGATCCTACTTGTCTTCAGGTCTGGCTTGGAGCCTGAGTCTGGGAGTCCTGCCCGTGCTATAATAATGACCTGAATATCCAGTGAAGGTACAGGTTTCCAGGCCCTGTCTCTTAGGAACTTTGTTTCCCTAGATGTGTTTCCACTCCAAGAAATTGTGCTGGAGGGATAGTGGCCTAGAGCCCAAGGTTATGGTTAGAAATGAGAATGTGATCACCATAAAGAGAACAAAAAAAATCATATTGAGGACAAAGGTAGAGTTCTGTGCTAAGAGTGGGCATGGAAGACCCCATCAGCTGAGTTTTGCTCTCACCCTCAGAGTGTGGCCACCTTCTTTGTGGTTGTGATTGGTGGGCAATGGTTGTCTCAGTGAAGCTTCTAGAAACACAAATTAATCCCTTTTGTATGCTCTTTCAAAATGGAAGCCTTATGTTAGAGCCAGTGCCTGGAGTGATTAGAAATGATTCCAGAGTCAATGAGTACACGAGTGTGACCCCGAGTGGCCAGAGTAGGCAGGAGCTGAGAGAATAGCCCATGACAGTCGGATATCTAGTACTTGGACTGTCTTCTGTGTTCTATTTTTTATGTCCCTAAAAGCATCTATTTCCTCCTACATCATCTAGTCCTCTGCCTGCATTGCCATCATTATATTTCAGTCTGAATATTAGCTTTGGGTATCGACAAAGTGCTGTTCCTCAAGCTATAGCTAGAGCAAGACATCCCGTGTTCTCCATAGAAGGAGAGTCTGTAGGTCTGGCTCAGCGGGTGCGCACCTCTGGAGCTCCTGTCCACTGCGACAGTTGTTAAAGCCTTACTCTCTTAGAGAAGCTACTTAATGACTGGAGTTGTGAAGAGCAATTGGCCACTTGCTAATGTTTCTAGGATTGGCTGGTTACTAATGGTGCCCTACTGTGCTTCAATCTTCTGTTCCTGTTACCCCGCCAATCAGCAGAAATAGAACCATCTCCCTCCTGCTTTGCAGGTGCCTGATGACAGTGGATGGTGTCAACCAGTCAGCTAACCTCCTCCTACCCAGCAACACGGACTTTTCTTAGCCGCCCCTGCCCCACCTCACTCCTTAACACCTCAGTCCTAACTTATCCTTCTCCTCACCTTTCTTTTCCTGTAAAAACCATTCACGGAGCCCTTCGTACCTCAGAATTATAAGAATTCAGTCAATGCTTCCCCTTTTTTATGGAAGAAAAACTTTGATAGGAAACATGTCCGAACATACTTCCATGGAGGATGCTTCTTGGAACTGTGTAATGAGAGTGCTGAGAGGGTCTTGGGTCAGTTCATGGCTGTGCTCTCAGGTAACAAGTATAGAAGTCAGCTATTGCGGCAAGCTTTAGGATTCAGCAAGGAACTGGCAAATGTGACCTCATCAGCATGGACTTGATAATATATTTCTGAGACAGTTTTCCTCAGTTGTCACTTCGCTGGAGTGAGGTTTTCAGTCACCTGCCTACTTCTGTGTTTCAATGTCCCTGAGGTGCAGCAAGGCCACACCTTACAAACGAACAGATCTTATGAATGGACACCAGAAGACAGAGTCCCTAAGGGAGCGTTACAAGGAACTTCCATACGACTTGAGACCACAGGATATTGGGAGATGAGTCTCCACTCTCTTGAAGTCCAGGTGTGAAGACGGAAAGGAGTCCTGGGGCTGGATAAGGAAGAGGCTTTTGTAAGTCGTATTGATCTGGTGAAGACAATTAATAAAAGCAGACAAAAGCAAGCAGGTCCTGTGGTGAGCTTTGCCGGATGTGGCTGGACCACTCTCTTCCATAGCTCAGCTTCAACTCAAATTGATGCCAGACTCTGTAATTTATCTATGAAATCATATGTAGCCCTTCCTCTAGTAACATTTTATTTTTATTTTATCTCATCCTCCAGTTCCCAACAGTAGAAGCAGGAGTTATTTCCTCGTAGGAAGCTGCCTTTTGACACTTATTCATATAAATGGAAGAGTGGATGGGGGGAAATAACTATAGTGCATGGTAGACATTTAGACCAAAAGCGATGTGATTATAGTTTAAAGGTTTACATTTCTATTGAATCCACCCCCTAGAAATCTGGCAAGTTAATCCTAGTGGGCACTGTTTTATCACTCAGTGGAACCAATAATAACAATCTGTGGGGTCCCCTAGTGTCACCTGTCCCACAGCGATGGAATGTGCCCCTCTTATTCTTTATACATTTGAGTCTATTTCTGTGTCCTTTGTTTTCTACGGTACCTCCTGGTTTGTGTTTTTATAGCTCAAAACCTCTGTATATTTATTAACAAGCATTCTAGAGAGGTGTCTCTCAAAAGGATAAAACTACCAACTGCCAACTAACATTCACTGAGAGAATTCTGCTATCACTAATAGGGTACACCCCCTCTATCTCCCCAAGACGTTACCCCCCTGATCATAGTGACATAGATACATCCTCACGTGCCATCATCCCTCAGGGAGTTTTCTGGGTTGGGGAGAGGACATTACCACTCGCTTCAGACTGGGCTCTTCCCTTGAAGCAATGTCACGACTGAAGGACAGTTAACTGTGGTTTAGACCACCTTTCCCCCTTTGTCTGTGAGTCATCCATGTTCAAACCTAAGTATCACTTGACTCTTTTCTGTTCACTCCACTCTTAGTCAATTGGCAAATCATATCATTGTACTATCTTATTTTCTTAATGTGGATTTGTTCTTATTCTCTAATTCCTGTCTTGTGGAGTGGGCTTAAGTCAAACCAGACATTGGTTGGTTATTTGCCCAAGATTCCCCCACTGTACTAGCGTATCTTGTAGGTGGGACACCATTGTTGATCCAACAGTTTATGGCTGGTTTGGTGCTTATGTTACTGAAAGGCATTACCTCTCAAAAATTTTGAAAATATTTTATTTTATATGTATGAGTGTTTGACCTGCATGTGTATCTGTGAACCAGGGCATGCAGTGCCTAGGGAGGCCAGAAGAAGGTGTTAATGGGTCTCCTAGAACTGGAGTTACATACAGTTACAAGCCACCATGTAGAAGCTGGGAATTGAACCTGGGTTCTCTAGAAAAGCAGCCAATGCTCTTAACCGCTGAGCCGTCTCTCTACCCTAGATAGACACAGTCTTGAATGACACAATCTCAAATATTCAAATCCTAAAAGAACAGCATCCTTAAAGCATAAAACTGTAAAGACCTAAATCCCCAAGAAATCCCCTGGAGAAAGGGATAACATCTTTTTAAAGGCATTTATTTACATTTTTTAAACTTAAAAAAAATCTGAGATTATAATTTAATTATGGCATTTCTCTTTCTTTTCTTCCCTCCAAACCATCTCATATATTCCCCATTACTCTTTCAAATTCATGGCCTTTTCTGTTAATTGTTACATATATGTATATGTATGTATATGCATATATATTCTGAAACATAACATGCTCAGATATAATGTTGTATAATATTTCTGGTATGTATACGTTTTCAGGGCTGAACATTTGGTATTGGATAACCAATTGGTGTGCTCTTCCCTAGGTTAGACTATTACTCCAGGTTTTTACCCATGCTCTTTGGCATGTCTGTTGGTATCTTCTTAGCTCAGCTCATTTTTGAGCAGACATGTATTTACATTTTTAAAGGAGGATTTATCTGAGAAACATAAAAAAGTCACAACAGAACACTTCTTAGATACCTTACATGAGAAAATAGGCAATAGTAATAATGTATTATTGTAAGCACAAACACTCAGGTATGCAAACAACAGTCAAATGAATAATGGCTGTGAGCCGGAAAACCACATTCGTAAAGAAATAGGTCATAAAGCAAAATGCATAAGTGTCTGTCGCTATGGCTGGTAATTGTGTACACCCAGTTTTATGACTGTGGTGATCTGAAATGCATGGCAAGTGACCTAGGTCCTTTAATAAGATCAATCAAAAACAGCAGTAGGTCAACATTGCTTACACTGTTCCCCGAACATTCAAGAAAGACCTCAAGAATTTTTTTCTTTCTTGAAATGATAGGAATACTCTACTGTGTTACAAGTTAACAGACAGAAGTAACCCAATGCTATCAGGAAGAAGACACTTTATCCTTCTCTGCAAAGATTTTATGCAAACATGTATAAAAACAATGCCCAACATATAATCAAAGATAAGCTAGTACAGGAGGAACCAAGTCCACACAAGCAAGAACCAGCTAATGCGATGGATTTACAGGTTTCATAGGTACTCCAGTTAGGAAGCGCTGGCTTCTAAAATAAACAGACTTACTATTCCCAAATGAAAATAAAACAAGACTAAAAATTTGGCAGCAAACAGGGAACTACAGAAATTATATAGTAGGTTTGAAACAAAGACTAACTCTAGAATGGAAAACTGCAGCAATTTAAGTGGATTTCAATAGACAGATATAAAAAGAATTCAGAAACAACCAAAGAGACAATAACGTGGGACACAGGGCAAAAGAAATCACACAAAATAAAAGTCAAGGGTCATAGAGGCAACACTGAGAATGTCTTGTGTCTTTAATTGTAGTTTTATAAAGAGAAAGAATTGGGAAATTGTTACTTGAAGAGGTTATAGCTGTGTATTTTCTAGAATGGAAGGAAAATAGCAATGCACACATGCAAAAGGCCTACAAGCTTCAAGGAAGATACAAAAGATAAACCGACATCTAGCCATGTCATAGTATAAGCAGAAAATTGAAGACACGCTGTTCTACTGTGCAATCTCCAGGTGACCCTTAGTGCTTACCCCTACCCTTTATTTCATCTGTCCAAATGTCACTTGTTTACTACGCACATTCTGATGAGCTTATTTTTTACCTCCACCTGATTTATTATTTAAATGGCCACTGATAACTTGAAGTCAACAGTATTAATACTATTTCCTTGGCTGTTGCTATCATATACTTATTTAGTTCAGGGTTTGTGTTTGTCACCAGCCACACATGATTTTATTTAACCCCACAACACAGTCTGGATTCTTCCATAAAAAATGGAACTCACCAGCCCTTCTGTGAATACATGTAGGACTTGACTTGTCATTTGCATAGAGAGGCAGTTTCACAGGGCAAGGCCTCCCTAAACTGTAGGTTGTAACTGTGTATGGGACTGTCAACATTTGTTAATAGCAAAAGGTTTCTGATGACACACTGAACAAAAGTTAATTCAAAATCAAATGCATAAGGAATTCCAGGGAGTTCTGTCGCTACTGACCCGTGTCTCGAGACACGCCTTCACTCTAGCTGTGGTTCTAAACACGCCATATGTACACACCTCACCACACATACCTTCACACCACACAATGCCATGCCCAGAAGATGCCTGCAATACCTTGAAATCATTGTAAGGTGCAGATTCCAGTGCATATAAAACTTACTACTCTTAAGAAGCATAATGGTTTAATTACAGAAAACAAAGACTTTAATATTTTCCTTCAGTCATTTCTTAGTATATAAATATTAAATTAGTATTGTATTAAACAAATGGCCATGTTGGTTCATTAGTATCTAAATTTCTTTTATCGTATGATTGGTAAAATGACACATATGTCAAAGAATTGTTTTAAAATAAATTTTAATGATTTGTTATCAGTAAATATTTGATATGTGTACCTCCTTTGTATACCCATATTTCTGTGTCATGTAAACCTTAAAAGAGTCATTAGTAGAAAAAGTTTAAGATGTCTTCTTGCTCTAGGGGAAGTGCCTCGCATAGGGCGTGGCTCATACATAGTATGCACTCATTCATGTGCCAAGTAAGTCTTGCATTTGGCTTGAACCCACAGGTCTGTGTCTCAAACTCACAAGCCTGAGTCTCTAAAAGTTGAACAGGTAAAAGCAGTGGAGATGGTTATTCTGTCCCCATACCTGCCCTAGCCGCTCCTTCTCACATGTTAAATTGGAAGTAACAACCAATGCTCTACTTAAAGTGCCCTCGAAAATGGTACTCAAGTGTGTAACAAAGCTATTTCCCTGATGTGGGCAAGGCATTTATGGAGGGGTTGTTTTTCCTTTGGATAGGGTCTTTATAACCAGAAGCCATTATATGACACCCGTATATATGTCAAAAAAACAACAGAAAATAATAAAAAGAAAAAAACCCACCAAACTACTAGTTGCCTCCATCTCTATCAAGACAAAAATCTCCCCAGTTATTTTCTCCATCAGGCCACGTCTCTCCCATCAGTATCTAAGGATCACAAAATATGACCCGAGGCCAGGAAAGTTAAAGCAGGAATTGTCCAGAGCAGAAAGAATAATTGCAATTTTGCCATTAGCATTCCAGTACTGGCTCTCTCTGGGTTTGTTCACCACCTCAGTTTGACAACTTAATGGCTTGCGGGACAAGGGCCATTTTAGCAAGTCAGTTGCTATTCTGTGGGGAGGGGGAGCTGGTGAAAGCACAAGGTGGAAGTCTCTAGAGAAAGGGGCTGTGCCTGGGAACAGAGGTGTTAAGTCAGGAGAAATGGCCACCAACTTCATCAGAGCTGGAGATCATCAATGCTTCAGGGGAACGGTGATTTGTGTGTGCCTCTAAGTGCTATTGCAACAGCCCCCTCTGGTTCTCTGTCTGAGCAATGTTATTTTGGGCATTCGTTGAAATAAATCTTTATTGATTCTGCTGATTAAATCTCCTCCTTGCACAGAAATTTTCACCTCTGAACAGTACACACATTCAACCTTCTTCTGGCATCCCTTGCCCGTCTTTGAGTTATAAATAACTGTTATGAAGTTTTAAAGATAGGCCCACCCCACACCCATTCTCTTGGCCCAACATCAGTCTCCTCTAGGAGCTTTTGGAGAAAATGGGGACTCCCAAAGACCCACAGTACTGGGATACATTTATGGACTCCCATGGAAGTGAACATCTGGGCTAGGCTCATAGGGAATACTGAGCTAGAGGCCAACTAAGTATAAAGGCAGTAAAAGGAATGTCTTGGGTGGAACTCAGCAATGAAACCCAAAGTAAGAATTCTGGTAACTATGACGGGAACATGTCTCGTGACATTGTCACTCTTCCCTGACACTATTGTGATTTGTTTGCCTGTGGCATGGGATTCTTGCAGACTTTGGATGGTCAGGGCTTTTGAATGGAGGTGCTGAAAGCAATTTTGTGTGTGATAATTCTTCATGATTGACAGCCATCTTGCACCATCTGCAAGAAGAGAAACTATGATGTACTGTATCCTAAAGCCAGGTATACTCAGATAGCCATAGAAGCTACTAAATATTTCTAGATGCCCATGGGAGAGGGGACTTGCCCTTGACTGAGAACTTCTGAAATCCAAGAGGAAGAAGAGCATTGTTGAGTCAGGTATGGTAGCTCATAACTGTCGTCTCAGCACTAGGGAGTCTGGGGCAGAAGGATTGCTATGAGTTCAAGGTCAGCCTGGGCTATAGAGTGAGACCTAGTTTACAATACCAGAAAAACAAGACAAAGAACAAAGGAGAGAATGGTTAATACCTGTCCTCTTCCTGGGGAGATGGACTATTTTGATAGCCCAGTGGCCTGAAATGATTCACTTCAAAACATCTAGGATCCTTCACTAGGAAGAGACTAATCTCTCAGATTTATTGAGAAGACAAATCCAGCAAATATCACATAAATGTGCAGGGTCTTTTCTATTGTTTGTAACCACACAAGGAAATAGCTGCCATCATTAGGCCAATTTTAAGTGGGCAGAATTGCTTTGAGTTCTACCCTAATGTGGTAATTAAGGAGATGCATCAAAGCTGGCCTTTCACTTCAGTCAGTGGTTCTTAAACTTGAACATGCTTCAGGGTCTCCTGGTGGGCTTGAGACCGTCAGATTGTTGGAGCCTGTGTCCGGGCTTCCTGACTCTTCAGGGCTTTGTGGGTTAGGGAGTATGTAGTCCTAACAAGTTTGGCTCTGCCCTGCCCACACAATCCCAGGGATTTGTGAGACCCTGGTGGCCTTATATGGGCTGCGGCAGTATGGCTGGGAGACAACTGGGCTGTAATGTCGATCTACTAAGACTCCTGGGTCCCTCAAGCCCAGAATGGAGGAGGCTAAGTCCTCAGTGGGCACTAATGAGGCCCTTGAGCCTTGTAGCAGAAGAAAGATGGGCAGGCTGCTTGGGAGTAGCAGCTACAGGGAAACAGACAGGGACTAGGAAGGTTGGGATGTCACACAAGATGTGGCTCATTATAGGACCCGAGAACTACACTCAGAAAAAAATAATAATTTCTGTGATGTTTGAAGTTTTTGAGACTAGCAGGTTTGCATTTCCTTTAGCAAGGTGTCATAGCTAGCTTCCGTTGTCAACTTGACACACCTGGGAAGAGGGACTCCCCACTGAGGAGCTATCTCTGTTATAGGAGGGCCCAGCCCTCTGTGGGTGATGCCATCCCTCTTGTGAGCCTGGACTGTGTAAGAAAGGTAGCTTGAACAAGGCAGGAAGAGCAAGCCAGTAAGCAGCGTTCCTCCATGGTCTCTGCTCCAGTTCCTGCCTTGGCTTCCTTTGATGATGGACTGTAAACCTGTGAGTCAAACTGTTTCCTCCTCAAGTTGCTTTTTAACAACTTAAATATTTTAATCTTTTTGAGAATTTCATACGTGAGTACCCTATTTGTATTAATTAGTTCCTTCTCTTCCTTTTCCTCCTCCAACTCCTCCTGTGTCTCCTCCCTCCCTCCCAAAAACCTACTCTAATTAGCATTATACACACATATGTAAATACGAATGCAGTCTGTTGGGTCTATTTAGTGCCACTCACAGGCGTATGTATGCACCTCAGGTTGCTTTCGGTCAACGTTTATCACAGCAATGGAGAACAAACTGGAGCTAAAGGTGAGCATGAGCAAAGATGTCGTTCAGCTCTGCTTAGACTAGGACTTGAGGAAGTGAGTTACTTCTCCTGGCTGTCACTTGGTAGGGTGACCCAGGTTCAAGAAGACCAAAGAGAGGCAAACAAGGCCTAGCGCTGCTGCCAAAAGTACTCTGGCAGCTGCCGCCCCCGCTCCAGAGATTTCAGTATTAGCGCTAGACCCAGCGCTTGCGGTTGTTAGTGGCTACGTGCCAGGGCTTATGTACTGCTCTTCATTGTAGCTGTGGGGACGGTTCCTGTTTTCACAATCCATTGTGTAGATCAAGGATGGAAGTTTGGGAGATATATAGATGCGCTCAGATTCGTACAATGAGCAAAGGGCAGCCAGGCCAGTAATATCAGAGCAAAGCCCAGGCCTGTAATCCATTCTCGTTCCAGTGTTTACTTCCACCCCTGGCTCCTGCTTGTCTAAATCAGGGAAGAGCCTTTTCTCACTGTAGGGACAGTGAGGTTCCATTCAGCAGTCGGAAGCAACTAGTCCCAGAGCTGTGCATAGGCTGTAGATTGGCTCTGCCACTGTCCTTGAACCTGACTTGGGTGTAGAACTCACGAGGCCTGAGTGCTTCCTCTGGGTGGGAACTCTATTTTCTTTCTCACTGGGCTGCTGTGTGGGTCCTGATGTGTCTCTGGGATCCTGAGAGGAGAGGCAGTTACACCCTCCACCGGCCGGGGGAAGAAGCTCCTCTGCAAGCCGGGCTTTTCGAAGTCCGTTGCCACACCCGCCTTCTTTTCCACTTGAGTGGCAGCAGGAGGAGCACTAGGGGAACTGGAAGGAGGAGTCCCTTATGGTCTGATGTCCTTCCCTGGGTGA
Source organism: Ellobius talpinus (assembly GCA_001685095.1). Taxonomy (NCBI): domain Eukaryota; kingdom Metazoa; phylum Chordata; class Mammalia; order Rodentia; family Cricetidae; genus Ellobius; species Ellobius talpinus. Next base: position 13,750 of record LOJH01002379.1, on the reverse strand, counting down.
CCAAGAAGCAAGCAGGTTGCGCTGGGGTGAGACCATCAGTGTGCTAAATCCCGCAGAGGCAATGCTTTTTGATGAAGGGTTTTCTCCTCCGCTAGTTTGATAAATGATCCCTAGCTGTGGGAAGGGGGGTCCAGGCCAAGCAGGTGGGGTGTGGTGGCCCCCGCTGCCTGTGCACCTCCCCATGAAATTGACAATAGAGCTCAATGCTTGGAAGGGGTCTTAAGTCAGATAAAGACTTTTTCATTTATTTTTAGTTTAAGCTTCCATTCTTACTGGTGCTTTGCTTGTCATTATGGATTTGACCCCTTATTCCCAAGAGGGCCTTTGGTCTCTGCTTCCTTTTTGCTCTGTGCCTTCATCTGTCCTCTTTTTCTGTGTAGCATGGATTGGAGAAAGACGTGAGGAAATGCCTCTACCCTTTGCTGGGTTCTATCCAAGCAAGGTAGATAATGCTCTTTAGTCCCAAGGCATCTGAAACCCTGCGTCTGGCCATTAGACCAAAGCAGAGAGTCTCTGAGAATGCCCTTAAAGGGGTCTTGGGCAAGTGAGATGGCTCAATCAGTAAAGTGCCTGTCTCAGGTGTGAGGACCTGAGTTTGGATCCCCAGAACACACTCACTGATGGTGCAAGACAAGCAGATCCCTAGCTCTCACTCAGTGGTTGGCTAACTGAGACTATTTGGTGAAGTTCTGAGCCAATGAGAGACCCAGGCTCAAACAAAAGGTGAAAGATGCCTGAGAAATAATGACCAAGGTTGCCCTCTGACTTCTACATGCCCATGTGAATGCATGCACATGCTTGCCTGTATACACATGCCTGCCCACTCAGACACAAATGTGAAAACATGCGTGTGAGCTCATCCTCCCACACCACCCCAGAGCTGCTTCATTCTTTCTGTCCAAAAGGGTCAGTGCCTACTGCTGCTTATGTGCACACATGTGCCTATGTAAGTGTGGGCCTGATGGTCCTCGGGTGCTTTCTGCTTTTTGATTAAGATGGTTTTGCCCATTGGCCTGGAACATTGCCAAGTAGGCTGAACTGCCCAGTTAGTGAACTAGTTGTGGGATTCGCCCGTCTCTATCTTCCCTCTTGGCATCCCTGGGGTGACAGGTGCATGCTTGTAATCCTAGCACTCAGGATGGAGGAGGAGCATCCTTGGCTACATAATGATTTGAGGCTAGCCTAGACTACACCAGGCCCTGACTCAAAACAGAACAAATAAAAACAAAGCAAGCTTCTTCTCCTGTGACTCTCACTGCCCTGACTTTTGGGATCCCAGGACCTTGGACTTGATAAACTCTAGTGCCACTTTCTAGGAGCCTCTCATGATTTGGGAGATGTGATGGCTTACAAGTCACTGCTGTTGTAGGGACAAGCTACTGTCTTGCGTTTGCTCTGAGTTCACAGCCTGCCTCTCCCAGCAGCTGCCTCTCTGTGGGGCCTCTGGGCCCATTTGCCCAAGGACCAGCAGCCTGATTAGTCTCCAGGTGTCTGTGGTCCCGGTAGGACAGCCTATATCTGGCAGGTTGACGCAGAGAAGAAGGCGTGGCTGGCCAGGTGCGGGCCCTGCGGGTATTGAAAAAAGTCTTGAAGTTACTTCTCCCTAATGCTCCATTCATATCCTGGGTCATTCACTGAAGCCAGGATAGAGCTGTGGTGTGTGCAGAGGTGATGGTAAGGTTAGTTTAGGCTTCCACTCTGTAATCCACAGTTTCTCTCTATGTCAATACTGGGCTAAAGGATAAGAGATAATTATTCGTAGGAACAAGAAGACAGACTCGGCTTATGATAGCAACAGTCTAACACAGCAATGGTAACAACAAACACTCCCTGCTAATTCAGCACTTCAGCTACTCCATTGAGGACACTTTGAAGCTTTGTGTGTAGTAACTCATTTAAAGCCCCATGCAATATGTCCTAGAATAGCCTCATTTGACACCGAGGGATCTGGGGCTCAGAGCAAAACTTCTCCAAGGACAAATGTCAAATGTTTTCTACAACTTCATCTTTCCAGACTACTGTGAGAAACACTAGAGAGGTGAAATCAGAGATCCCGGGTTGAGCTTGAGTTTAGCTGGCCATTTCAAATGACCTGTCCTCTGCAATCCCCAGTTCCTTCCTCTTTCAAAGGGTTTAAATAAAATCGGATGAATAGAAATGAAGGCCAAGGGTGTGGCCCAGAGGTTAGCATGTGACCAAAGTCTTTGCAGTTAGGTCCTGTTGTATAGAGGAAGATGCTTTGATTTTCAGTGCCTCGCCTGTGGCATCCGTGGGAAGGGCCAAGAGATCAAGCAGGAATCCAGGGACAAAGAGACCCAGGTTCTAGCTCTGTGCTATACTTTCCTTTGGGCTTCTTAGATGAATTTTTAGGACTGGGCATATGGGGATGGTTGCCACTGAGGTAAATGAGGCTTGTGATTGGCTTAAATACCAGGGAAGCCAACCCCTATGTCTTCTGAAGTGAAAACCCTGCAACTGTTGGGAGAAGGAAGGACGGTCTAAGAAGGGATGGGTCTCTTGAATGGTCTCAGCCAGCAGAAGTCGCTATTACATGCTTGCTCTCCTGGATTCTCCTTGATGCCCATCAGCCAAAGCTCAGTCCTCCTGTGCCCCGATGAACCAGGACAACCCTCAGCAAAGTGGGGAGAGGAGATGTGGCCTGTGGTATAACTGAGGTGTGCCTCCACCAATAAGGCAGTGCCTACAAGTACGTCAGCACTTAAGGGGAAGCTTAGCCTTCAGGAGAGCGAGCCACAGCTAGTTCTCAAAAATAGTCTCCTGAATGATTTTGATTTCTTTTTGAGAGAAACAAGTGCAGACTCTATTCTGATTTGTTGATCCTGAGGCTTATGGTGTGGATGATGAAGAACTTGCGCTGGGAGTTAAGGGTGACCTCTTCATTTTCTTATTGATTAATAGTGTTTATGTTCCTTAATTTCCTACTTACACTGTCCTTGTAGGAATCTCTCAAAACCATTTGCTTGTTTTTAAAACCACCGGATTGTTGAGGTGAAATCATTCAATAAATAATAAATTCTCTTAATTAGTTGAGACCCACTGTAATAGCTTATGAAATACCAATGGCCAACTAAGAAATGAAGACACTGGCTCTGTCATTGAGCCTCATGGTGCTGCCTACTCTTAGGTTACCTTCAAGGTACATAGGACCCTGAGGACACCAACCCAGCTATCGTATTGATTTATTGGCTAGAGTTGCTTGCTTTTTTTCCCCTTTGAAATGCAAATATATTTAAATAGAAGTTGTAATACAGTCATATGTGTTATTTAATGATGGTGTGTGTTCTGGGTAATGTGTCCTCAGGCAATTTCATCCCTGTGCACATATTGCTGTCTGTGTATACCATTATCCCAAGGCTTACCCAATGGACATCAACCACTTTATATGGTATCTTAATTTCATCAAAAGACATGGTGGACATTGGATATCAGAGGCTGCTGCTGACATAACATACTGTTTTGCAGCCAACTCAATTCTTAACAATTAAAAGGATTACACACTAATGATAAAAGCATAATACACACATACAGCAGGAACATGGTGACAGCAATATCAAGTCTTCCGTCTTGCGTATCAGTGGGGCATGGGAGTTTCTCAGCTCCCTTTTCACCTTCATGGCTTACTGTTGTATGCAACCCATCATTAATAGGCATGGCTCTATGCAGAACATGACTGCTACTTCTTTCTCTACCCTCACTATGGGCATCACTGTGTCAAGGCATCAACACCAGTCGACCTTCTGTCAGTCTATCCCATTTATTCTACTTGATAGCTCTTCTCACTCTCCAATCACAGTCCCTCCCTTGGCTGCCTCTCATTCCTTTCTGCCATGGCTATACAGGGATGTGTCCCCATCAATGGATGACATTCATGGCCACCGCTATTATGGCCAGGTACTTAGCTTCTGTGTTAGGCCTAGGTAAGTGGGTACCAGGGACGGGCCTTGGCAGGAGTTCTTGACCACGTTTCTCTCTCTTGAACACAGCCTTCCTTGGGTGGTAGGTCTAATGGAGAGAGTAGGTGATAGGATCTGGGTCCTGTAGTGGGTTGCTTAGGAGCCCTGGATGGTGGTGGGAGAGGATGGGACTGTTTAATGGATGTGCCCTCATTTCCCAGCTCCAACCAAGGCAGAGAACAGTCCTGTATCCTTTCCTCACTCTGCTGATGTAGTGAAGGGAATGGTGGGCTGCATTCCCGCCCGGCTCCCGCATGGCTAGCTTATACCCTGAAATAACAACATACAAACTGTATTCATTTAAGCACTGCCTGGCCCATTATATCNTTTATTAACCAATGAAAGTAACACATAGACAGATGACCCTCCTCCATCATGCTGATTTTTGCATTTCACTATGAACTCCTCCTTCCTGGCATGCCTTGAGCTGCAGCATCCATATATATATATATATATAAGTAGGATCAGCCTCATGAGCCATCAAAAAAGCAGCCATTTTATTTCCCAGCCTGCCTTTCTTCAGCCCCTCCCTACCTCAAGAAATATCCCTCAATTTCTTTATCTCTTCTGCCTGGATAGTTGCTTAACACAAAACAAAACGCCAACACCTTTATTTTGCTCTATTAAGCACCAGGAGACTGGGGCAAAGGAAGTGGACTCTGGAGTTCTGGCCTCATTCAAGGTGATGAGTTGGTGTGTCATGATGGTACCCAGGCAGGCTGCGAGCAGACCAAGGACCAGGCACTGGCAGCAGGTGAGGAGGGGCTGTTGAACATTCTGGGTCTACAGCCTGTGTGCTGAGGAGCTGGCAGTCTCTATCAAGTCTAACTCCCTATAGAGGACACAGCCACTGCAGCACCATAGACCAACAATGCACAAGGAGAACAGATACCCTGAGTGTCAAATAAAAGGTTTTAATAGGTTTTTGTTGTTGTTGCTGTTTTGTTTTGTTGATTTTGTTTTAAGTCATCACAAGGGACTTCTGGTGTACAAGGGCTCTTCGAATTGCTGGAAGATGTTGTTTGGGACTGGAAAGCTGGACTGTGGCCAACCTCTGTGGATTTGGGGGAACCCTTTAAAGAATGTATTGTCTGGAGGCAAGTTAAACCCTTGCATTCCAAAGCTTTACACCCATCTAATTCCTAGATTCCTGTCCTGCCCCAGCATTTGTCTCCCTTCCTTTGGGGTTCTAGGCATTATAAGGGTCCTCTAGGGGACAATTTAAAGTCATCCAGCACTGATCATTTGTGCTTCTCGCTGTGGTTGGGCACTTAGGCTGCTCTGTGCACTGGGCTAAAATTAGAAGCATTGCTTCTCCTCCATGGGGTTTCCTTAGCTGAGAGAAGTGGATTCAAACCAGATATAAACATTTCTGCAAATGCAAAGTAGGAAGTGATGAAGACTAATGTCTGTGCCTATCAAAGCCTTACCAAGGGCAGGAATGAGATTTCCTCAGGCTCAGAAGTCAGGAATGATTTGTGGTGGTGGCCACCGCTTCTGTAGATTGCCCTATTCATTTTTATTCTTTACTACAACTAGGAAGGTGTGTATCAACCATCATTTCTATTTTATGGTCAGGATTCTGAGTCGTAGAAAGTAATTTTCACAGGGTGAAATTATTGAGTATAGAGATGGAGAAGGAATGAGAAGAAAGGGATCCCAGGAAAAGGGGACAAAATAAGTTGAAAGGATAGAATGTCACTGAGCAATAGGGTCATTCTATTGGAGGCCATCTTTGAATAGGCCATCTGACCCTCTCTCTATAGGAGGTAGGAGTCACCTGAGACTCTTGTATGGGAAGGTGTTATCAGCAGACCGTATTTTGGAAAGAGTGGACTCTGGAGATGTCAAGACCATTAAGATCCGACTCCTACCTAACGTGTGACAGACATGCTGCATGTATAGGGGTGTTATAATGTGATGCTATCTTGTCGATGCAAGGACGAAACTTTCCTTCGTCGATAAGAGGCAACTGATGTCAAAAGAATAAAGAAGGGCAGCCCACATTTCAGTTCCTTCCCACTCCTGACCCATGAGAGAGCCTCTGGCCAATTCTACCTCAGCCTTTCTGTCTCTTTACCTGATTTCTTTGGCAAGAATGCCAGTTGTTTTGTAGATAATTCTCATTCTACTTCACTAGCATGGGTAACATCGTCTATGCCTTCATTTATTGACCTGAAGGGCAAAGTGGGCACATAGAGCATCTAGCTCACTAGATGAAGGTTTATAGTAGGAAGAGCCTGGGGCTCAGGCTCTTAGTCTTATTTAGCTGCGCTTGTAGGCTGTGTGGTCTCAAGAGTTTGAGTTTCCATCCCTGCAAAAGGATTCTTAGTTATTAGTGGGTCCCAAAGTGTGGACCCGGCTCCCAGTCCCAGTGATAGCTGGTAACTTGCTAGAAATGTCAAATCATTTCCTGCCGTGGCTGTGTGGTTTTACATTCACACAGCAGTATTCAGGGGTTGTAGTTTTCATTTCCCCAATGACTAATGACATCAAGCAGGTTTTCGTGTGACTGCTGGACACTGATGTGTATTGTTTGGACAAGTATCTCTTGAAGTCACTTGCCCGCTTTTATATGCCTTTGTGTTTTTGTTGTTGAGTTGTAAAGAATTGCTTACATGCCCTGGCTTCTAGTTCTTTATCACTTATTTGATTTGCTAATATTTTCTCTCATTTTGTCTATAGGTGTATTTTAGAGTGAAGTTTTATTGAGATATAATGGATCTGCAGTTAGCTACATTCTTCAAGACTATACTTTAAAAAGTTTGGGTAGCATCACAATCAACTCCCAAAAGTTTCCTCATGGTCTTTGGTAATTCCTCCATTTTATCTTCCTCTCCTTAGAGATTATAAATAACACTGTGAGAGCCCTGCAGTTGGCACTGAAGCATGATGGGAGATATCTAGTCTGGGACGCAGAAGCCTAGGTTCCCATTGCTCTGGCTCAAGGCTAGCAAATATGCGATTTTGAAATCTCTAAACTTCCCCGGGCCTGCTTCCTCATCGACACATGACAGGACTCAGCTATCAGAGGTTCCCATCCACTCTGGCTGAATGATTGAACATTTCACGTGAAGAGCATTTAAAAAAATACACTGCTATCTCCTGCAGACCATTTAAATCAGAGTCTCTAGGAGTGGGATCCTATTACCTGTATTTCTTTAAAATTCCTACACCCCAAGCCTCTGATGATTCCTAGCACATGCTTTGAATTCTAAAGTCCTGGATTCATGCTTTATATTTCATATTGATTTTATTTCAATCTCTGAAAAACATCATGAAATAGGAAAGGGAGATGTAACCTACTCGGAGAAGCAAATGAATGAGTAGGTTCCATATTGACAGATTCCACCAACTGCACATTAAAATGTTTAAAAAGTCATCTGTATTGAATATGTATAGACTTGTGTCACAATTGCTTAAACAATATAGTGTAAAAATGGTTGATATAGTATTAGCATTGCAGTAGGTATTATATATCTATAAGTCTAGAGATGAGTTCAAACATACAGGAGAATTGTGTAGATTAGAATTGTGTATATGAAAATGCTGCACCATTTTGAATAAGGTGCTTGAACATCTATGGATTTTGGTATTCAGGGGGATCCTACAACCAAATCTCTGCAGGTACCAAGGAATAGCTGTGTGTGCAGATTGTATAGGTGACTTGAGTAGAAAGATACAGTGGTCCGGGACAGGAAAGTAGCACATACTGTTTCCTGTTTTATCAAAGTACTATCAACCAAGATGACACCGAGACTCAGTGAAAGTTAGACAATGGTGCTGGTGGAGTTGTCCTGGGTCAGGGTCTGTCTTTACTAGTGATCCCAGAGTAGAATATGTTTCCAGACTCAATTCACTCAAATCTAAGACATAGATGGTATTTAAGGAAGAATGCTGGATTATTCACTGTGGTGGGTCTTATCCAGTTAATGAAAGCATGAGAGTGTGTCCTAGACCTCTCCATGGTCTTCATATGATCATGGTGTCTGGTTTGCACAAAGACTTCCCAAGAATCCCAGTGTGGTGCTCTAAGCTGTTGCCAGAGTCAACGGTAGTGAGAGCATAAGGAAACCACAGGGCGGGAAGCTGCAGGATTAGTCCACTGCCCGCATCATCATACTCCAAGACTTCCCTTACTCCATCAGCCATTGTGGCCACATCATTGACATCATTCCCGGGGACACGGAAGGCTTTAGCAGTTCCCAGGCACCCCAACAGCTACACAGATCAGGAAGAAACATGCTTTCTTTGTCCAAAGGGTAATAACTGAATGTCCCTGAAGTCGCTAGCAGGCTTTCCATCACATCCAGTTGGCCAGGTTTGGGTCAGTTGAAAGAGAAAGAGATCATTTTGGCTGACCTAATCCAGCCACGGTTTGTGGATCAGACTTATTCCAATTGTGTCTGAGCCCTACTCCGGATGTGGTCCTCCAGAGGGTAAACACTTGAATGAAGCTGTGACAATACCAGCAAGAAAAAAATAAGTATACTGTAAGATGGCTGCTTGGCAGGAAACACGGATTCAGAAGCAGAGCTTTCTCATCCTTAAGAGGAGTGTCACCCATGAAGCCTGACACACTGCTGCTATCACTCGGAGTTCACCTCTCTGGTGAGCCAGCCACCACCACTCTCTCCCTCTGAATACTGTGAGCTTGAACCCCAAGCACTTCTTGCTACTTGCTCTGCACTCCAGGCCACCACCCCGAGCTAGCTAACACCTTCTGTATAGAGTCCACTGTTTCCCTTACAGCCTTCTTGAGTTACATTGTTGTGCTGAGGATAAAACCTTGTCACCCTGATTGGATTGCAGTTCCCCACTCTTTCTGTGGCAATTTAGGATGCCTTGTAAGGTGGCTTCTGCTGATATCTGAGGCTTTCACATGGATGTCTTGATTGTAACTAAATTAGCTCTCAGAAGGTCACCTTATCTCCCTGTTCCAGAGGCTTCTTTCTTTAGCCTCTGTATGCAGGCTTCATCAGCTACTTCTCAAGAGCTGTTTGAAGATGTTCAGTTGGGGTCAGGTGGATGCTCCCATAGATGTTGACTCTGGTACCCAGGCAATATGCTGGCAGGTAGGGTGTGAAGTTGGTTTGGGTGAATACAAATATGACATCATGTGGTTGGGTATCAATTCAGGCAGAAATACAGGCCATTGGTTGGTTGCCCCATCGATTTTCACAGGTTGAGCATTTGCCTCATTGATTTTTTTTTACTGCAAACTGAATCTTGTTCGTCTGCTCTCTAGAGATTGCTTCATTTCTTTTTCTTTTTTTGTACCTGTTTGGCGCTTTACTACATTGGATTGTTCTTACTCAGTGTCATTGCCAATCAGCTCTTTCTTAGGAGAATCTCTATGACCTTCGAAAAGACCTTTAACCTCACTGGACTTTGCTTTCCTCATCTGCTAAACTGAGGTGGTGATTTCTGTCTAGAATGTTTAGAAGCTTGGTCGGGTATCAGGGAGAAGAGTTGGTGTTTGGTCGTTGGTTAGGTTTAACCAGAGAATGGTCACCTTGGACATGTATATTAACATAAGGCTCAGAGTTTAGACTCTACAATAGGGATAGAACGTCTACTTGAGGGGTGTTGTCTAAAGACTCTGATACCCACAGTTTTGGCCATGTTGCTTTTAAGCGAGGGGGTACATCTTCCTGATAATCCTCAGTGAGCATATGTATAATTCTCTGTTGATATCTAATAACACAGCTGAGAAAGTCTGTGCATCTTCACTGGGTGTTTCCCACAGCATGGAGAAAAAAGGGAAACATTTAGAGTTGCTGTAATGAGTTATATATGTGGTTTCCATATTATACCTTATTTCATTTTGTTGTCTCCTATAGTGAGGACACATTTTACTATCTGCTGTGCTATGATGTCTGTTTTTTTGTCCCCCTCAGCAGACCCTCAGTACCCCTGAAAGTTTAGGCATAAGGAGATCTTGAGGAGAATGGGAGCCTGCAGAGATGTCATCAGTCTTCACGATCTTTCGGGAGCCACTTTTTTACCTGGACGACATACTGTTCTTAGGAAGCCATGGCAACCTTCACAAACAGGCCTTCCCCACAAATGAGGACAGAAGACTGAGTGCCCTTCCCAGGACAGTCACCACAGCACAGGCTCAGGAAACCCCAAGTGAAGCCCCTCAGATGCTGAGTCAGCTCTTTGGGGGCATAGCCTTGCAGGGCCCTTAAGTTTGGGAAGGGTGGAGATCAGATGAGACAGAGACACCTATCTTTTTTTCTGAAGACTCATTTTGCTTTTCACTCTTTTCTTTATGTTTACCCATTTTTCTTCAATGTCTAATATAAGCATAGAAAACTGTGACCTCTCTCTGCTATGCTAAGAAAAAACAGGGAAAGGGGGTTGTAACAGGCATTGGGCTCTGGGGGTTAGGTCAAAAGAAGGAGGCTTGCACCCTGGAGTCATGGCAACGGGCATCACAGAGCTCACTACATCACTGCACCTTCGCCAGAAAAAGACAGAGACCGCACCACCCATTCAAGTTGCTTCTCTCCATCTCGAGGTTTTCTTCTCAGATCTAAAATGTTGCAGGCTTGGTAATCTGTTTGAATACATAAAGCAAATTATCTTAAGTTTCATCATAACCTGCACTACAAGGCTTTGGTAAGAGTTAGGAGAAATTAGGCATATGTGTGCTTTCTGGATTGAAATCAGCATATAAGTATTTCCCAAAGTGTGTATCGTGAAAAGGGCTTCTTAAAGATTGTGGTAGGTATGAGGCTGTAAGGGGTTCTTAGTCAAACAACTTTGAGAAACCTCGGCTCACACACTTTACGGAAGTTTCATCATTAGTGTCCCTCAGGACTTTGAGTAAGCTAAAGTGCATCATGCTTCCCCAGGTGACTCAGTGTTTCTCAACTCATTGACCAGGGTTCTCTTTGGGTTGGGTCTTGAAGGGACTGTGGTTCTTCTTAGCATTGCATTAGGATCATATGGACTGAGAGGCCATTTTTTTCATTCAGTATGCGTTGACAGACATATGTCTATACATTTTCTCTAATTTCACTATCCTCATACCCATAAAACAGCACAGCAACTACAGGAGATATTTTGAATCTAGGAACTTTATTTGAGGGAGAACTGCAATCATTTAAAATTAAAATTCACATTGCCCCACATTGGATGAATCTTGAAGACATTAGACATTATGCTAAGAGAAATAAATCATTTGCAAAAGGGGGCAAGTTGAAAACTTAACAAGTTTACAGAATAGTCTATATTGCAAGGACGTTTTCAATTACTCTTTGATAAACAAGGAAGTTTTACTATTATTACTTCACAAGATACAAGCCTAAAATTCTAGGTTCTAAAATTCTAAGTAAGGTATTTTAGTTGATATCACTTCTGCCAGCCTAGAAAGCTTAGTGAAAAATAGGCACTACCAAGGGATCAGTCCAGGTGAGAGAGCATGGTCCCTAGGGTCCTTTGGTACTGTAGGTTCATACGCCTGCCTCATTTCATCTCAATTATGGAGAGCTAGTTTCTTATCTAAATATGATGACGTTAGCACCCTCTTAGAAATCTTTAAATTCCGTGCCTTCCAGAGACTACAAGCTTTGTCCTTTGTAAGTCACTCCCCCAGGACAACTGTTGTGGGCAGGACAGCCTCTTCAGGCAATCTAGCTCTTGAGGGTCCAAACAGGGCTCTTGACCTTTTTTAATACACCATGACTTGTTCTTCTTCAGCCTTTCCCTAATCATTAAAATAATGCTGGCATTCACTCAGATAGGTACTCAAAACCTTGGAGGCAGGATGAATGCCTCTCTCTTCTCCTCCTCTCCTCTCCAAACTCACCAGAAAGCACATTGGAACAAGCATGTTTCATTTTCTGCCATACCCTCTGGCTTAGGTCTGCTAGCACCCCTCACTGGAAACGTGCAGGTCCCCTCTTCCAGCCAATCCCATCTGAACAACACAGCCAGGCTGACAGCCAGCCCCATGCCTGACCAGGCCACTTCCATGCTCTGCCCCTTCTTGGCCTTCTCGTGCTATTTATGATAAACACAAACTCCTCCATGGTTCAGTGCCCTTCAGTATCTGCTCCCTTCCTCTTGGGCTTCACAGTCACCCTTCCATGCTTAGTCCATGGCTTCTGGTCTTCTGCCTTCTGTTTTTTCCTTAGTGGGTTTTTCCTTTTCCATGGTCTTTGTGATCACTTTTTCATTGGCCTAGAAGACCCCCAAATCTTTGTATGGCAGTTACCCCTGGTTATCAGTCCCTCACCTTGTGGAGATCATTTGACTTATTAAGACTCCATCCCCCCTACCTGTACTGTTTTATCTTTAGGGAATATTCCTGTTCCTTTTCTTTTCATGTTAATATTATCTAAACCCAGCTATTTTTGTTTATTGTTTCCCCTTTAGTGTGTGTGAATGCACACATATGTATATAGTAATGATGGAACCCAGAGCCTTACATATGCTAGGCAAGCACGCTATCTTTAAACTATGTCCCCAGTTCCATCTTTTAATTAATATGTTTAATCGGATCAAAGGCATTGTTGTCCCATCCATGGCTACACTCTTAAAAGACAGGCTACTGGTATACATTGTAGAGGGCTGCATATATGTTATTGAACAATGCTCAAATAGATAGGAGACATCTGTCTTACTTGCTGGTTGACTTTGACACACTATTTGCTGTCTTCCCCCAAACTTCCCCAACAGGTTCCACGACATGCAAACACCAATGTCTGTCAATGTAATAATACTTTAAAAGATTTTCAGTATGCTAACATGGCCAGCTATATAGTTGTCTGGGGCTTCGAGACTCATTTCTGCCCCTACTTTTGGTATACAATCTCCAGCGATGACTTTGATGGAAGCTTTGTACCATAGGGAAAAACAGAATCAACAGAAGCATTAATATGGTGTGTTGGTCAATTTTATGTCACCTGGACACAAGTTAGAGTTGTTTGGGAAGATGGACTCTCCACTGAGAATATACCTCCATAAGACTGGCCTATGGGTAGGCCTGGGAGACATTTGGGAGGCATTTTATTCATTAGTGATTGATGTGGAAGGCCCAGCACATTATGAGTGATGCCACCCCTAGGCAGATATTCCTCAGCTGTATAAGAAAGCAGGTTTATCAAGCCATGGGGATCAAGTCAGTAAGTGGCACTTGTCCATGGTCTCTGCTTCAGTTCCTGGCCCCAGGTTCCTGCCTTGAACGTCTTCTCTGACTTCCTTCAGTGATGGAGTGTGACCTGAGAGTTGCACACTGCTTTCAGTCATGGTGTTTTATCATAGTAATAGAAATCCTAACCAAGACATATGGGAAGCTGGTGAACTTCTCTGAGGCTCAGTCCCCAGCTTTGGGAATCATGAGTGTTCCGTGCACTTGAGTGTTATGCTCATGAGAGGTGGTGGTAATGATGTGGGTAGACTCTGGGACCATGTGAGGGGGAAGTGAACTGGCAGGAACTTCTCTGTAAAGGATACTGTGTTCCCATCTATGACTTGTATGCACAACAGACTCAGGGCTACTGGAAATAATGGCCTCCTGGGCTTTGCAGCAGACTCAACCCTCTGTGCCCCCTCCACTGACACAGCTCTGAGCAGATCCTGAAAGAGGGTATCAGCAGCATCCAATATTATTCTGATGTGCCTGACCTTGCTCTGGGCCCTCTTTTAATTCTGAATTCTTGTTACCTTGAAAAGGGGAAGGGTACAGTCTGTTCACAGGGATGTTTGTAACACGAGCGGGGGCCTGCTTGTTGGGGTTTATGTCCTGCCTGGTACCCCACAGC
>LOJH01002378.1:3341-26226 GCA_001685095.1 Ellobius talpinus | reverse complement strand
AGAACAGCTCCACACAGCTGTCCCTCACCTGCTCATGTGTCCTGTGGAGAACAGTTCCACACAGCTGTCCCTCACCTGCTCATGTGCCCTGTGGAGAACAGCTCCACACAGCTGTCCCTCACCTGCTCATGTGTCCTGTGGAGAACAGCTCCACACAGCTGTCCCTCACCTGCTCATGTGTGCTGTGGAGAACAGCTCCACACAGCTGTTCCCTCACCTCCTGTGTCCTGTGGAGAACAGCTCCACACAGCTGTCCCTCACCTGCTCATGTGTCCTGTGGAGAACAGCTCCACACAGCTGTCCCTCACCTCCTCATGTGCCCTGTGGTACTCATTCACACACCTACAGACATACACACCCCCACGTGTACACACATACACACACATAGAAACAAAAATGAAAATCACTTGGAAGCCTCTGTGACTATTAATCAAATGTTGCTTAAGCCAAGCGAACATGGTGGCATACATCTGTGATACCAGCACTCAGGAGGCTGAGGCAGAAGATCATAAATCAAGGACATCTTGAGTTCAGGACCCCCAGCTCAAAAAAAAATCTAGGTAGCTCAGCTCAGTGGTAGCAGTGCTTGCTTAGCACAAGTTCCCAGGTTCATTACCCAACACTGCAAAAAATTCACATAGAGCCAGGTGTGGTGGTGGCAAACAATTACCATCTAGACTTTGGGAGGCAAGCAGGCAAGTCTGAGACCAGTCTTTGTAAGATAGCAAGACCCTCTCAAAAAACAAGCAAGAATAAATTGCTAAAGCTGATCATAGTGGTGCATGCCCATAATCCCAGTATCTTGAGACCAGAATCAAGTCAAGTTCTGTTGCTTACTTGAAAAAGCAAATTGTAAACTATCCTCCAAATGATTAAATAAATAAACAAATAAATAAATAAATAAAGTCCCCCAGCCAGGCATCACTGGTGGCTCACACATTTACTCCTAGCACAAGGCAGATATCTGAACTGAGGCCAGTCTGATCTACACAGTGACTTCTAGGCCAGTCAAGACTGCATAGTAAGACCCTACTTAAAGGGAAAAGAAGTCAGACATGATGGCTTTTTAATCCCAGCACTCAGGAGGCAGGGGCAGGCAGATCTGTCTGAGGCCATCCTGGTCTACAGAGTGAGTTCCAGGACAGCCAAAACTACAGGCGGATCTGTCTGAGGCCAGCCTGGTCTACAGAGCGAGTTTCAGGAGAGCCAGAGCTACCTCTGAAACCCTGTCTCGGGGAAAAAAAAATCTGAGAAGCCTCTTAGAGGTTTGGAAATGTGCAAAGCAAAGGCCTTCCTCCAGGCAGGATGTTCAAGAGTTTAATGCCTATTACTTCAGCTTTCTCCTAATTACTGATGTTTTAGGGGTTCTATGAGAGAAACGGCACCTTAGAAATACAGAAGTAAAGCAAGGCCGATGCCCTGGCATACATCCCTTCTCTCATCTCTTTGGGCGACCGAGTGAAAGATCGCTTGAACCATAAATTAGAGGCCAGTTTAGGCACTATAGTGAGAACCTTTCTGAAAGAATTAAATTACTGTAGTCATGGTGATGCCTCTCTAATTCCCGTATTCGGGAGACTGAGGTTGGAGGATGACCAATTTGAGGCCAGCTTAGGCTACACAGCACCCTGAGTTACATGCCAGCTGGGACTACTTACAGCAACACTAAAACCTGGAAAGAAAAGAAGGGAGGATAGGTAGAAGAGAGGGAGGGGGAAGGAAGAAAGCAAAACAAAGTATGGAGGCATCAGTGCCTGACTGACCCCTCACTGACCTCACCCTGTGCCTCTCCAGAGCCTTTACCACGGGCACCCCACCAGCCCCCCGTTACCACCACTCAGCTGTCGTCTACGGGAGCAGCATGTTCGTCTTTGGTAAGCAGCCTCTTAACCCTCCTGCACTCACAGACTTCTAGCTCCCGCCTCCTCCACCCTACAGGAGGCTCTCTGAGCTCTGGTGGGCAGGTGTTACCCACTGCCTTTGTCCACTTGGAGTGCCCTGAACCTCTGGCTTGAGAGGACTGATTTCCCTAATGTTCTGAGCTCATGGGAATGGGAATGTCCTCTCTGACGGCTAGGGCAAGAAACATCCGTTTGCTCATTCTGCGTCCCCAGGGCTCATGCAGGGGGTGTTTGGGTTGGCAGATGGAGCTAGGGGTTTGTACGTGTTAACTAGGGCTCCACATTTAAATAAATGGTACCCTAGCTCTAACCTTTACTTCCATTCTCTTCACCCAGGGGGCTATACTGGAGATATTTATTCCAATTCTAACTTGAAGAATAAAAATGACCTCTTTGAATACAAGTTTGCAACTGGCCAGTGGACAGAGTGGAAAATTGAAGGGAGGTAAGAGGTTTCACTGGGAACTTTCACAGTAAGAGAATGGCCTTCTGCCTGGGATGTGCCTCCTGCCACATTTCAGATAGGGAGCCTGTGGCTGGGAGACTTAACTGCTTGATTTTCATCGCTGCTGAGTCCTGGGGGCAGGACTGGACAGGGTGTCTGCAGCAGGCCGGAAGCCAGTCACTGCCACAGCCTGCACCCAGGTGTACATCCCCTTCTTTCTCAGGACCCAGGGGGGCTGTTTTGGGAGTACACCCTTCAGTATTTTCATAGCACCTGGGGAGGTGCTGGGTCTGTGTGGACCACAGAATTTCTTTTGGTTGTATTTTGTTTTTTTCTTAGCACTTGGGATGGAACCCATTGCCTTTTTCATACTAGGCAAGTTCTTTATCATTGAGCCATATTCCAAGGCCTATATCTGATTCTTCCCCACTCCATCTTTGAGACAGGATCTCGTGTAGGCTAGGCTAGCTTTGAACCTGCGGTGTATAGCTGAGGATGACCTTAAACATCTGATCCTACTGCCTCCAGCCCCTGACTGCTGGGGTTACAGATGTACTGCACCATGCCTGGTTTCGTGTGTGTTGGGAATCATGCCCAGGGCTCTAGTGTGCTAGGAAAGCAGCCCACAAACTGAGCCACATCCCTGCCCCTTCCGAGGGTTCTTTTGGTTTTGCCTTTGTGTGTTTTCTGATTTGTTTTGAGTCAGGGTGTCACACAGTACCACTGACCTTAGGCTTGCCATGTAGCTGAGGCTGGTCTTGAACTTCTGATTCTCCTCCTTTCATCCCTAGTACCAGGATTTACAGATATGTACCGTCATGCCCAGTTTCACCATCTGAATTTTTATACATCTGCTGCCCAGGCCTCTTGTGCTGTTGTTTGCTTCCGGTGCCCTAGCACCACCCTCTGAGCCCCAGTGTCAGGCAGATGTGGTCCTAGCTGCTGAACACACAGAGCCCTGTGCTTCAGCCTTTCTAATGACCTTTCCTCATTAAAGAAAAAATTATATATATGTACATACACACACATATAAATAAAAAATAACCCCCCACACACAAATATTTTGTTGGCATGTATGTCTGTACCCGTTCATGCCTAGTGCCTGAGAAGACCCAAAAGCATCAGACCCTTTGTAACTGGAACTACAGGGGGATAGTTGTGAGCTGCCATGTAGATGCTGGGAATTGAACCTGTGTCTCCTGAAGAACGAGTTCTCTTCAGTGTTGAGCCTTCTCTCCAGCCCTTCCTCATTGGTTTCTTTATGTTCTAGGTTGCCGGTTGCCAGGTCAGCCCATGGGGCCACAGTGTACAGTGACAAGCTCTGGATCTTTGCTGGCTATGATGGCAATGCCAGGTAGGCAAGCAGCTGGCCATGTACCCTACTTCCATATGTCCTCGGGGGCAGAATAAGCCCTCTTGGCACCTGAGTGCTCAGGCTGGGGTAAGTTACCCTGGTGGGTTTTAAGTTTCTCAGGAGAGGAGTGTGGAGGGAGGGCTTGGGCTTGTCTGTGATATCTGGATTTCTTCAGATGAGATTTGGAACTACAGAGGCCTGGAGGCTGGAAGCATCTCAGCTCAAATCCAGCCCTGGGTTCCTCCCCATGTTACAGTTTTCTCTTTGTTTATTTATTGTTTTACGTTTTGTTTTTGTTTTAAGACAAGATTTCTATGTAGTCCTGGCTGTCCTGGAACGTTCTGTGTCGATCTGGCTGGCTTTCAACTCACAGAGCTCCTCCTGCCCCTGCTGCCCGAGTGCTGGGGTTAAAGGTGTGGGCCTCCACACAAGGCTTCCTTCTTGATTTAGAAAAGTTGTTTTGTTGTATTTATCTGATAGCCAAATAGTGCATGCCCATTCTAAACTTGCGCATTGCAGAGACCAGTAATGGCACCGTGCAGAAGTAGGCTTTATAAGACACATCGTCTTTTCCCTGCCTCAGGTGGCTTGTCTTGTGTCATACCCCAGATGTTATGTGTAAATCCACTTCTGTCCTGACTGGTTAGAGAGTCAGCAGGAAGTGAGAGCTGCTAGGGGCTGGGTGCAGGGATTTGACATAGCATCTTCTTCCCAGAAGTTCCTGTTTCTTTAAGAAAGATGGCATGGTTGTCTCTTGACACATGGCAAGTGGTTCTTCCCTGGAGCTATCCCTCCAACCAGGCTCAGGACCAAAGGATCCTGTCTCCTCTGTCCTCATGCAGGTTGAACGACATGTGGACAATTGGCCTCCAAGACCGAGAGCTCACATGCTGGGAGGAGGTGAGGGGTGCAGGGAGCATGATGCTGGTGAGAAGTCAGGGGCACTGGGGGGTGGGGTTGCAGCATCAAGGGGGGTAAAGGAAGCTGGTATATGAGTGAGAGGTGCTAAGGTGGCATATGACAGAGAGAGACTACCTTCTTCCCTTAACCAAGGCTCGCCTCTTCCTTTCCTTGACCCTCCCCCCAGCCCAGGTCCAGTATTAAGCAGAGACTCCAAGTGGGCTGAGGATATAGTTTAGTTGATAATGTAGCATGCATGAAGCCCTGGCTTTGATCCGCAGATACACATAATTTGGGTGTGGAGATGCATGCCTGTAATCCCAGCACTTGGGAGGTGGGTCAGAAATTCAGGGTGATTCTCAGCTATAGAGTGAGTTTGGGGTCAGCCTGGGCCACATAGCGAGTTTGAGGTTAGCCAGAGCTGCACAGAGAGATCCTGTCTCCAAAATGAATGAATGAATCATCAAGTAATAAAAGGCTTTGGAGTTGAGGCTGTAGTCCATGGTAGCATAGCGTGCACACACCCGGCTTTGATCCCCTGAAGCCAAGGTGGAGTCAGAGGAAGGAAAAAGCTCCGAGTCCAGGATGGGCAGAGTGCCACATGTGACAAATGTGACTTCTTCCAGTCCACCCTCATGTGAACACAGCAGGGCAACCTTTTGTTCATTGCTTTTCCCTGGAACTTTATTTCCCTTGTAGAAATTACATTTTTAGGGGCTGGAGAGATGGCTCAGAGGTTAAGAGCACTGGCTGTTCTTCCAGAGATCCTGAGTTCAATTCCCAGCAACCACATATTGGCTCACAACCATCTGTAATGAGATCTGATGTCCACTTCTGGCCTGCAGGCATACATGCAGGCAGAATACTATATACATAATAAACAAAAAAATTACATTTTTAGTTTAAAATGAACCTCCCGATTTTAGCCTCAGCTGATCAGAACTGGGTCCATGTGTGTGGGTGTGAGGAGGCTGGAAACTACCTACGTTTACTCACTTCCAAGTGTAGGATAGTGAAGCCCCAGGCCTGCGAGGCCCTGGCTGAGCTGTGCCCCTACTGCAGGTGGCCCAGAGTGGGGAGATCCCCCCATCCTGCTGCAACTTCCCTGTGGCTGTGTGCCGGGATAAGATGTTCGTGTTCTCAGGGCAGAGTGGAGCCAAGATAACCAACAACCTCTTCCAGTTCGAATTCAAGGACAAGACGTGAGTTTCCTGGGTTTTGAGGGACATGAATAATGCTCATTCCTGTGTCTGGCATCTGTTGTGATCTCTCTTTGTTCCCACATATAGCAGAGCATACAGCCTGGAGTATGAGCGTTTGACACCCTCATAGGCCCCTGGGCTATGGCTGTAGCTCAGCAAGATATGGCCTGAGTCAGAAGGGTACCCCTTGCCCTGTGTATCTTGCTCACTGACACTGCTAACAAATGTGGTTAGCACTAATCTCATGGGATAGCACAAGATAAGCAGGGTAAAGTAGGCTGTCTACTTCCTTTGGCTGCTGGCTAGCCTTAGCACCCTGTGATGGGGCTAGCCTCTGGCACTGGAAGTAATAGAGAAAAAGGAATAGAGCTTTGGAGGGGACTCAAAAGCTTCTAGAAATCTAGGTGGAAGGAATCTTGTTGAGTACTGGGGCAGCCGTGGAATGAGCTTGCATCTGTTTTGGTTCTTCAGCTAACTTAGCAGAAAAGGGGATTTGTTGTCAAGTCCCGGGAGCCCCTGGAGGAGAGAAGTACTGGAGGAGCCTTAGTGCCTGGGCAGGCATCTCCCAGGTGGGGACTCTACAGTTAGGGCAGTGAGCAGAACAATCAGGACAACACAAGTCCGTACAGCTCCATTCCCAGAGCAGACTAGCAGAGGCTCTGCCCTGTCACTGCTGTCTGCTCTATGATGGCGGGAGGAGAGGGAGCTTGGGTAGGGCCCCATGGTGGGTTGCATGGAGCTGAGTAGGGCCAATGCCTGAGCTAAACAGGTCAAGGGATGCTGGACACATAGGCCTGTGACTTCCCTTTAGACTATGGACTGGCACTACAAGGACTTTAGGGGAACCTCATAGGAGGCCCTTTTGTGGGGAGTGTGTGAGAGACCAGTGTTGGTTCATGGTCATGACCCCAGGTGGACACGCATCCCTACTGAGCACCTGCTCCGGGGCTCCCCACCCCCGCCACAGCGGCGCTATGGACACACCATGGTGGCCTTTGACCGCCATCTCTATGTGTTTGGGGGTGCAGCGGACAATACACTGCCCAATGAGCTGCACTGCTATGATGTGGACTTCCAGACCTGGGAGGTTGTCCAGCCCAGCTCTGACAGTGAGGTGAGTTCTGACCTGGATTCCCTTGGTCCCATATAGTCAAGAAGAGCAGCCTGAGAGCTCTCAAGGCCCGTAGTCATACGTCCTTCAGGGTTCCATGCCTGCGTCCCGTCAGACGCACTGTGCTGCAGACCTCTGGGAAGCACCCTGACCAGCCTCACAGCCTCACCTGATGTCTGGTCCCTCCTCTGGAGCCCATAACGAGCCCTGGAAGGGATGGCAGCTTGTTACCTTCCTGCATATGTTTTCCTCAAGGTTGGTGGGGCTGAGGTGCCTGAGCGAGCTTCCTCTTCTGAGGAGGCATCAATCCTAACCTCAGAGGAGCGGAGCAGCTTTAAGAAGTCCAGAGATGTGTTTGGCTTAGACTTTGGCACCACTTCAGCCAAGCAGCCTGTCCACCTGGCATCAGAGGTGAGTGGCAAGGGTGCTTATTAACATTCCATTACTCTCTGAAGCAGGAACTCTCATAGAGGGTAGAGCAGGGCTCCTGGAAGAGCAGCACGTGGCTCTTACCCTCTGGCTTTACCCTCCAGTCAGTGTGACACAGTACCCCAAATCTGTTAACCCGGGGCTCTGCACCACCTGCCCTGCCCTCTGCCCCACCCCAGCATCCCAGCCTCCCTCTGCACCTGCACCTGCAAGGGACTGGGATCTTTGGCCTCTCCTCTTTCATGGCCACATGGATCCGTGCCACGAGCTTGGCCACAGCAGGTTCACTGTTGGCCCCCATCCCATTACTTGTCTACTTGCTCTTCTCAGCTGCCCAGCGGGAGGCTCTTCCATGCAGCTGCTGTCATCTCTGATGCCATGTACATCTTTGGGGGCACGGTGGACAACAACATTCGCAGTGGGGAAATGTACAGGTTCCAGGTGTGTAGCTAGTGGGCCTGTGAGGACTGCTGGGTAGGTGGGCCCCAGGGAGGCAACTGAGGCCAGTGGGTGAGGCTAGGGCTGTGCAAGGGTGCCTATTGATAGCTAAGCCTGTGGGTTGACGGTATCTCTGAGTAGTCTGGCAGAGAGGGCTGGGGCTGCTGTCGGTCCAGATAGGCAGAGATGACGGTAGAAGGAAGGGAGCCTTAATGCAGAGTGAGGCAAACAGAGCCTCAGCTACAGAGAAGCGTTACCAGGGGAGCACACAGAACCAGCAACGGAGTGTCAAGCTGGGCACTGTGCTAAGGCCTCCAGGGAAATCAGTCTAGGGAAAGCTGTGGGCAGCCAGCCTTCCCAAACCTGGAGGAACAGGTTGTTAGTATAGGGTCCCCTGGCATAGTGGAGGCATGAATGAATCTGTTTCAGTGGTGGGTCTGGGGAGATGGGGTTGCTTGAGTACCTGGGTCCAGGTTTTTAGAAACGATGCAGCCTGACTAAAGCCTGGGAGCCTTCATCAAGGAAAAAACAGTGGACGTTGGAGGCTTTAGTCATGGCCCAGGCATTCCAGCCCTCACCTGACCCTGAGGGTCATGGCTGGCTGGTCTCAGGATAGCCTTTGTTGCTTGCTCACTGAGTCTCCTTCTGCAGTTCTCTTGCTACCCTAAGTGCACGCTGCATGAAGACTATGGGCGCCTTTGGGAGGGCCGCCAGTTCTGTGATGTGGAGTTTGTGCTTGGTGAGGTAGGTGACTGACCTATACCAGCCTCACCTATAGCTGCTGAGTAGAGCTTTGCCCTGGCCTGCTGGCATCTGTCCCCGGGGCAGGGGTCCTGTGCTTTCACACACATACTATTCATCCTTTATGCAGAAGGAAGAGTGTGTGCAGGGCCATGTTGCCATCGTCACTGCACGGAGCCGCTGGCTTCGTAGGAAGATCTTGCAGGCTCAAGAGTGGTTGGCTCAGGTAAGGTCTTCCTTATCCCCCAAGACTGGGAAGCTTTGGCCACTGTTTACTAGGGTGCCCTGAGCTCCCTTTTCCCCACAGAAGCTGGAAGAGGATGGGGCTCTAGCTCCCAGGGAAGCCCCTGGTTCAGCTGTGGGCAGGGCACGGCCGCCCCTGTTACGTGTGGCCATTCGTGAGGCCGAGGCCCAGCCGTTCGAGGTGCTCATGCAGTTTCTCTACACAGACAAGATCAAGTACCCACGGAAAGGTCCGCTTCGGGTATGGGTGGTCGGACCAGGGTGGGGAATGTGGAGAGCCAGAGGTGATACTGAGAGGGCTGTTACAGATGTGCCTGCGGCACAAGCCATAGTCAGCTGGCATGTAGTCCGGCTGCCATCTTGCAGCCCTGACCCTCTTATGCATGGAGGGAGCCCTGGGCCCTTTTCTAGGCCCTCCTTTCCTGAGGCTCTAGGCTCAGGGGCTTTTTGGCACAGGCCATGTAGAAGACGTGCTGCTCATCATGGATGTCTACAAGTTGGCACTAAGCTTCCAGCTGTGTCGCCTTGAGCAGCTGTGCCGGCAGTACATCGAGGCCTCTGTGGATCTGCAAAACGTGCTGGTTGTGTGTGAGAGCGCAGCCAGGCTCCAGCTGGGCCAGCTCAAGGTACAAGCTGGGGTCAGCCCAGGCCTTCCTGGCTTGGGTGGGGTGTGTACCCTTGCCCCTCACTGCAAACTCTGCTGCCCAGCCTGGGCCTTGACCTGATTCCAACTGCCTGCTGTGCCTGTCTGTCCCAGGAGCACTGCCTGAACTTCATAGTGAAGGAATCCCACTTCAATCAGGTGATCATGATGAAGGAGTTCGAGCGCCTCTCGTCCCCACTGATTGTAGAGATTGTGAGGCGGAAGCAGCAGCCACCCCCTCGAGCCCCCTCGGATCAACCTGTGGACATTGGTAGGGAACTGGTGACAAAAGCCTTAACCTACCTGCCAGGCCCTTGGGGGTAAGGGTGGCTCTGTGGCCCACCAGGTGCTCCCAGTCATAAAAGCAGGGAAGGAAACAAGCAGGCCTGTCTCAAAGTATTCATAGTGGCTTTCAACAGCAAGCTGTGTACCAGCGAGCCTGGGGACCATGAAACCCACTCCTCAGAGTGCCCTGTGCCTTCTCTGGTTGGCTGGGCAGATCTGATGTCAATTGAGCAAGGCAGCTGCAGCTACCTATTGTCTAGTACTTCTTGTCCTACCTGGTGAAGATTGATAGCACTTTCTCTTCTCCAGCTCTCTTTGGGGCTTGTACTAGCCCTTGCCACTGGCATGAGAGTCCGAAAGATAGGCCAGGAGGGGAGTCCAGCATGAGACTGGGAGGTGGGCATAGAGGGCACATCGTGGAAGATCGGGTATCGGTGCAGCATCCTGGGGGGCCAGAACAAGGACTTGCGGTTTCCAGGTGTCCTGAGGGCAGAGGGAAGGAAAAGACTGGCACTTCTGACTTGGAGAAACTCTGAGCAGAGCAGCGACATGGTCACTGTGGAAAGGTGGTGTTCATTGGTCCGGAAAGCAAAGGTGACCTCTTCATTCAGGGTGGAAGTGGGAATCTTCTAAGGTCCTTCCACACCCTCCCAGGCACATCTTTGATCCAGGACATGAAGGCATACTTGGAGGGGGCAGGCTCAGAGTTCTGTGACATCACACTACTGCTAGATGGCCACCCACGCCCAGCCCACAAAGCCATCCTAGCTGCCCGTTCTAGGTATGTTGAGGGTGTTTGAGGGAGGGCAGGGCAGGGCAGGGCCTCGATGCTTTCTTCTCCTGAGAGTTGGGATCTACCTACTTGTTTGCAGCTACTTTGAGGCCATGTTCCGTTCATTCATGCCGGAGGATGGGCAGGTGAACATCTCTATCGGGGAGATGGTGCCTAGCAGACAGGCCTTTGAGTCCATGCTACGTTACATCTACTATGGCGAGGTCAACATGCCCCCTGAGGACTCACTGCATCCTTTATCTGCTGGTGCTCCTGGGTCACCACTGAGAAGTCTTAGCACCCCTTAGACATGTTTGGTTCCTGTTGCTCTGTTGGCTGGGTGATCTTGGCCTGACACATAATTCTAGAGTGTGCAGTGCTGGTGCTGGGCCTACTGGACAAAGTGATTCCTCATGCTTTCTGTCAGTAGTGTTTGAACCTGAGGTGCAAGGATACCTGATGGGGGCCAGCGAGGGCTTGGAGAAGTTCTATGGATGTGCACATGGGAATGAGAGGATTCAGGTGTTCTTTGGAGCTTGACTGGGGCCTTTGAGCCTGAAATGGTTCAGAACCAGTTTAGAGAACAAGCCAGCTGAGGCACAAACTGGAGCTCTGGTTTCTGAGGTCTGTGTAATTCTGGCAGTACCCTCCCAAGGAGGACAAGAGATGTGGCAGGATGGGTGAATACGTGTCCTTTGACTTGGCAGCTCCTTAACTTGTGCCCAGCTACCTGTTTGCAGCCCCCTACTACTATGGCTTCTACAACAACAGACTGCAGGCGTACTGCAAGCAGAACCTGGAGATGAATGTAACAGTGCAGAATGTGCTACAGGTAGTGCTTGGTACCTCTGGGCCACACCTTTGTCCGTGGGTGAGCTGGGCTGGGCCTCATGGTTCCTGCCGTTGCAGATTCTGGAGGCGGCTGACAAGACACAGGCATTGGACATGAAGCGGCACTGCTTGCACATCATTGTGCACCAGTTCACCAAGGTCAGGCTCTGGCCCCAGTGCTCTAGGTCCCAGCCCTCCCCAGCAGGCCCAGACACCTCTTGGCCATTGCCCACTGTCCCCAGTCAGCCAAGCCCTGAGCAGGCTGGACCCCAAGAGGACTCAGCTGCCCACTCTGGTCCTCCTGAGAGTCTGATTTCATCTAGTTTTGGTCATCTGTGCAGGTCTCTAAGCTGCCCACTCTGCGGTTGTTGAGCCAGCAGCTGCTGCTGGACATCATAGACTCCCTGGCCTCCCACATCTCTGACAAGCAGTGTGCAGAGCTGGGTGCCGACATCTGAGGATCTTTGGGAGGACTCTACCTGTTTGGAGAGTGATGACCCTCAACCGATTGGCCACATCTCCACCTACAGAGTGATCCCACCTATGGTTCCCAGCTTGTACAAGGCACCGAGGTGTACCGAATTCCTAGAGGGCATGCTTCATTGTGGACACAGGCCCCACAGGGAATGGCAAATGAAGCAGACTCCCTTTCCAGGTGGCACCTCTCCCAAGAAGACCAAACTCAGGGATACCACTCAGCAGTAGAAAGATGACGGAAGTGTGGCTTTATGTTCCCCATGGGTGGATCCAGGCATGGAATCCTATTGTCAGGGTGAGGGCTTGGCAAGTTACTCTAGCAACAGGCTATATTCCACTCCTTACCCAGAACTTGAGAATGGGGACCAGTGACAGTGGTCTGATCCTAGATATGAACTTTGGAAGGTTTTCCTCCCAGCCCACAGGGCAGCAAGTGTAGCTCAGCCCCCCCCCAGAGGCTGCATATTCCAGCCCACCCAGAGTGCATATCTGGGCCAGAGAAGTCAGCAGACGCTCCTGTGCATCTTCTGTCACTGACATGCCTCCTTTAAAGCTGGGGCAATGCTACATACACTCTTGGCTGGCACGGTGGCCACCTTTGGTCTGCCTCCTGAAGCACATGACAGTTCCATGGCTTAGGAGATTCCCCAGATGTGGGTTTAGCACATCTTCCCTGTTACCTATGTCAACATGGTGTCAGTCACAGGAAGAGAAAACTGCATACTGAGATAGCTCCTCAGAGACCTAGATTGTGTAGGGTATACATGAAAGCCTACATCTCAATACAGCCCAGTGAGTACAGGAACCTACTCTGTCCTAGGACGCCAGAACTCATTTTGGAGAAATGCTTGGGTCTTCCTGGCCTTAGAACACAGAACGAAGTTCCCTCCTATGCTCCATTCACCCCATACTGTGGGGCTCCAGGTAGAAAGGTGCCCCGGGTGGCAGTCCCATACAGCCAGGAAGTGGCCTGGTTATAAGATAAGGTACTAGGCACAAACTGAGGCTGGTAGCTGAGCTCAAGCAGCAGCAGCGAAGGGGAGTGGAGGGTGCCAGCCCACAGTGGGCAGCCAGGCAGGTTGGGTGAGTCGGTTGTGCTGTGTAAGAGCCACTCTCCAAGGTGGTGATCGCATCCAAGCCTCTTTTGGGGGGAACACCTGACAACTCCAGTCTACAAATCTTGCTTCATGCTGACCCCTGTAACTGGACCTTCAATTGTCTCCTCTACACAGGATACAAATAAACATATTCACCCAGGGCTCCATAAAGAAAACTTTGACAACCTTGTGTACAAACTTAGCCGGAAACTCAACTGTGTTTGAGCTATGTGGCCAAGGAGCAGTAGGGAGAGGCCATGTGCTTGGTGTTTACCATGGACAAAGCTATAGTAAGAAGCCTATGTTCCCAAGATAAATATAGTACCGGGGCCAGGATCTAAAAAACTAACATTTCCCTAAGTGTGGCCTTCAGCCTGACAAATGTAACACCCTATGTTGCTGTTGAGTCTTCCTAAATGCAGCCAAGAGCAGGCAGAAGCTTGCTGTACCTTCACATGAGAACCAAGTCTGACATTGTGCATGATGGCACATGCCTATCATTCTATTCAGAAGGTACAAGAGGAGGATTAGTAGTTCAAGGTTGTCTGTAAGCTTCAATGATACCAGCCTGATTCAAAAAAAGGACTGGGAGGGAGCAGAGCTGAACCAGAGGAGCTGGCTTTCTTACCCTGAAAGAATAACTAAATAAGCAGAGGGGCTGCAGACAAAGATTCCCCATGGCCAAGAGGGTACCTGCCAGGGTCTGAGCCCTTTGGGGCTTGGGCCACTGTCTGGGGAGGAGGCTGGCACCCCCAGCTGAACCAGACAGCAGGGTCTCTTTCTAGCATCTACTTTATTGTGACTTCTGGCCAGCCTGGTAGATGCAGTTCCAATCAAGTGTCTCTGAGGAAGAGACAGAGCCGTAGTGTGTCCTCATGCCATGCTGTTGCTCAGCTGCATAGCAAAGTCCTGTACATGGTCTTTCAGGGTTTGGCGGGCATCTGCCTGTGCCCGCTTCTCTCGTGCCCGTTCCTGCTGTAGCTTGGTCAGTCGAAGCCTAAGCCGCTGCTCCCGCCGTTTGCAGGCTTGCAGCTGGCGCTGGGCCTTGTCCAGAGCATCAAGAGCCGCTTCAGCTCTCCTCTTCCAGAGCAAGGCACTCCCCACTTGGTAGCTGTGCTCATTCTGGATGTAGGCTCCAGCAGGTGGTGGCAGCCGTAACATGTAAGCAGACGGGGAGATAGGCCGAGGCTCAAGAGGGGAGGGGTGCCGCTCTGGTGAAGGCTGGGCACTACAGCCTGCTTCATCTGCTTGGGCACCCAGAGGGCCCAGAAGATCTGAGAAGGGGCTGTTAAGGCCAGGTTCCAGCCTCACAGCTGGGGATGCAGGCAGAGTGGCAGGTGCTGAGGCTTCTTCCACGGGGAAGCAGAGGATGTTAGCAGGAATTGGGGAAAACGGAGTTGTGGGTCCTTGACCTTCAGAGCAGCTGGAGGGGAGAGAGACAGAAAGAAACTGACTAGCCAACTGAGGGCATGCCAGGCCCCTCTCATATACCCATGTAGACTCCCTAACACCTTAGCCCCTTCACTGGGTTTAGGTAGCAAGACCGCTGTTTAGTGAAGATGCTGGCAATCGCAGTCCAGTCCCTCAGTCCTGGGGGGAGGGTGGGGCATCCCCCTCCTGCACATACCGCTTCCTGCATCTCCGGAGCCGGCTGACATCAGGCAGGCCAGGTGGATAACCATGCCCCTTGGTCTTGGTTGTTCGACGTAACTTGGAGAAAGACTCAAATATGGTGGGGACTGCCCCTTCCTTCAGCCTGTGATACCCACTGTGGGGAAAAGCAGCCCAGATGAGCTGGAGAAAAAGGGCTGCCACTTCCCCTGGGGTCCCAACATAGGTCCCTAGCACTAGGGCTGAGGCTCTGAGGCACACTGCCAATAAATGTGAAGAATGCCACGTTCGGTGAAGTCAAACTAGTCTTCCCCATGAACGAGCTTCGAGACGAGTACAAAACCTCCACCCAGAGCCGGAAGAAGCAGGTGCTGAATACCCCACGAACTTTCTTTTCTCTTTTGTGTGGAGACCAGAGGCCTTCCTCAATTATTCTCCACCTTTGTTTGTAAAGATTTCCTTTTTCTCCTTAAAACCACTTTGTTTAGATGTGGAGTGTTTTGCCCATGCCTGTGACTGTTCGCCATGTGAAGTCAGAAAAGAGCACTGGGTCCCCTGAGCTAGAGTTTACTGTGTGAGCCACTGTGTGCATGATGGCAGATGAGCCCAGGTTGTCTGGAAGAAGCCAGTGCTCTTTTTGGTTTTCGAGACCGGGTTTCTCTGTGTACTCTGGAGCCTGTCCTGGAACTAGCTCTTGTAGTCCAGGCTGGCCTCAAACTCACAGAGATCCACTGCCTCTGCCTCCCAAGTGCTGGGATTAAAGGTGTGCTCCACCACTGCCTGGCTTGTCGCCAGCGGTCTTAACCCCTGAGCCACCTAGCCAGCCCTATTTATCTTAGGAGTATGAATGTTTTGCTGCGTGTATGTATGTGTACCACCTGTGCCCTTACAGGGAGGAAGAAGGCAAGGGATCCCTTGGAGCTGGAATTGAACTCTGGTCCTCTGAAGAGTAACAAGTGCTCTAAACTGTTAAGCCATCTCTCCTGAGCACCCACCTTATTTTTTCATTTACTTGATTTGATTTTAAGACAGTCTCTCCTTGAACATAGGGCTCGATAACTTAATCTAGACTAGCGTGCTGCTCAGTGAGCCCAGGGAGCCCTTTGGTTTTGTCTTCTCCAGGCCTGGGATTAAAAAACAGGCAACCACACGTGGCTTTTTATTTGGGTATTGAATTTGAATTGAAGTCCTCATGCTTGCATACCAAGTCTACCAAGGGGTCTATTTCCCCAGCTGGGAAAGACTTTTTCTCTGATGCCACTGACACAGTGATCCTGGGGCCATGCTCTTCTGTATAGAATTGGGAAGGCACAGCACCCTTGGCAACAGGTCTGTCTGTCTGGGCATGCGAGCCAGTTGTTCATGGACCTCACCAGGGCATAGAGCTGCCCCGCTTAACCCACTGCTCTGATGCCTCACAACCCGTTCTAGCGTTGGCTGGCAGTAAGACCCACCTGATTCCCACCAGCTCAAAGCAGTTTTCCTCGAAGTGTTTGGAGCAGAAGTAGATGTATTCAGAGGCTGGGTCCCACAGGCCCTGGCCGCTGGGGTCCAGCCGCTGACAGTTGGCCAGCCACAAGCCGCGCCTGGGGTTGTCTTTCTTGGGAAGTCTGTAGAGCCACAAAACCGTGAGCACCAGGATGCTGCAGCCTGCGATAAGGATGCCCAAGCTCCCCAGGCAAGACTGGCAGACCTCCCCACGGCCCTTTCCGATTACCGCCCGCTAAGGGGAAACTGAGGACGAGAGGAGGAACGGGGCCTGCTCAGCATCACCTAGCAGGAAAGAGCCTGAGCTCCAAGTCCAAGGTAAGTAAGCGTCCAGTCCCTTTTCTGTTGGACTTGAGATCACTCGACCGCCCCTTTCACCCTCCCGCTCACAAGTTCAAGCCTCACTTCGACCTCAGGAAGGCGCCGTCTCCTGCGCGGCCTAAAGTGCCGCAACACCAGCGCCTGCGCATGTGAGCCCTCGCGTGCCATTACGCACGCGCGCTGACCTGTGGAAGGAGATGCCGCGGTTGCGAGTCTCACGCGTATCCCGAGTGCAGCAGCCGGCGGCGGAGCAGTGTCGCGGCATCTGGGGAAGGGACGGGCACTGGGTCGTGGGCGGCAGTCGGGGGGAGGACTGCCTTCACGCCCAGCCGCCACTCCTTCCAGAGGGCCTGAGCCTGGCGGCTCCCCCGCAGCCCGACCTCGGCCCAGTCCCGTCCTAACTCGTTCTATAGACTCCCGTCAGCGGTACTCACGGTCTTGCCATTGCTGCGCCGCCAAAATCTCGCGATGGGTGGGTCAATGCGGAAGTTGGTAGCGTAGGGACTCCGTAGCCGGTGGCGACTGCCCTCAAGGGGTGGGACCGGAAGAGATCCTGGCGGGCTGGTCACCGGATGTTGTGGGAGTGCGGGAAGAGCGTTGCTCCTGAGATGCTTGAGGTTTCAGGAGCGGCTGTTCCATCGCTCGTTTGTTCTGTTTGTAGGTAACTGCTGAGCACTCGCCTTCGGGAGAAGCAGTCCGGGTGCGGTCTGTAGTGCTCCCTGAACTTCGTAAACGGACACTCCGGTTGAAAAAGATCCACCCCCAAGAAAAACCTGGGCTCTTGGCCTGAAAGAACCCCACCAAGGGCCAAAGGTGGCTCGGCACTTGGTGCCAACCCTGAGGATCTGAGTTTGATTCCCTGGACCTACGTGGTACAGGAGAGAAGCAAAGCCCAGTAATTTTCCTCTGGCCCTCACATATTGCACATGTGCGTGCATACATATGCACAAAGTAAAATGTAAAGACAAAAAAAAGAGTTCTTAGGGTAACGGAATTAACTGCATAAGCAGAGGGGCTGCCAACACGCCCAAGAGATTGGATGCCAGGGGTCTGCGCCCACTGGGATTTTTACCACTATCTCAAGAGAATCCTGGCACTCCCAGCAGGGCCAGACAACAGGATCTCTCTCTGGCATCTACTTTATTATGACATCTGGCAGTCCTGGTGGGTCCATTTTAGAGCAGGGTTCTTTAAATCAAGCCCAGTGCTCAGCACTTACTTCCATACCATCCAGGAAGGAGGTCGAGAGGTGACCCGGTACAATGTGGGGACATAGACTGGGTAGGCCGCTTACTTCCACCAGCTGGGGAGGAAAGCTAATGAAGAGGCTACGTGTCAGAACCTGGCTTTCTATAGCGCTGGTGGAGCCCGAGCTGCACTCTGCTCCTCAGCTCTCTGACAAGACAGGGTGAAACCACTTCCATGCTATTCGCACCTTCATTCTTCACTGTAAAATAACGTGTGTTGCCTGAATTCCCTTATCTACTTAGAATCTTTAACTGAGCATACAGACATACCTATTAATGTCTTAGAGAAAACAAATGTAT
Source organism: Ellobius talpinus (assembly GCA_001685095.1). Classification (NCBI taxonomy): domain Eukaryota; kingdom Metazoa; phylum Chordata; class Mammalia; order Rodentia; family Cricetidae; genus Ellobius; species Ellobius talpinus. The sequence goes on along the minus strand of LOJH01002378.1, from coordinate 8,390 downwards.
TTGCCCCAGAGGCGTTCACTAGTTGGCTAACTGGCCCTTCCAAGAAAGGTTGGTATCTAGACAGGGAACTTTGTTTGGTCTTTTAAAAAAATACTATATGCAGTAAATAATGTTCACAGAGGGGAGGACATAAAGATATGGCTGCCAGCCACACAGCTGCACTCAGTATTCTCCCTTTTCAGCCTCTGATTCTGCAGAATCCACAGCCATCTCTTCAGAACCTTTTGCCATGGCTGCCAGGTCTGCGGGCCTCAGAGAACACCTCTCCATACTTTCTCATATACCCATGTATAAGCCTCTCTGGCATACGTGAGGCTGAACTTGTGATTTAGGTGAGCCCAGGCCTCTGCAGGGGCAGTGGTATTGCTCAGCATGCACATGGCCTGCTATACTTTGACCAGGTCTTCCCTAGGGAGCACAGAGCAGGACTGGTAGTTAATGCCCACCTACAGAAAAAGGAAAATACAGTGAAGTTTATATTGGCCTTGTAAATGATGGCTTGTTAAAAGTTGAGAACTGTAGACCTGTTTCAAACTGCAAAAACTAGTATATTTTTGGAAATCACTAACATTTAACATTCTTTAACCCTTGAAAATTTCATGTTTCAGATTCACGCACACAAATATAAAAATCATTAAGATTGTATGTGCTTGAATCACTAATATCAAAATAGAAATAGGTGGGACCAGTGAAAGCATTACACACCCTTACAATACAACACATGAAAAGAACAAGAACTCTATCCTGGTATATAGATAAGGTATAGTGTATATATAAAGAAAATGGAAGCCGGGCAGTGGTGGCACAGGCTTTTGATTCCAGCATTCGGGAGGCAGAGACAGGCAGATCTCTGTGAGTTATAGACCAGCCTGGTCTACAGAGTGAGTTCCAGGGCAGGCTCCAAAGCTACAGAAAAACCCTGTCTTTAAAAAAAAAGAAAAAAAATGGAGAAAAAATGTACTTATGTGTAAAAAACATCTATTGTAATAGTAAACTCAGGCAAAGACTGTATTGGAACCAAAAGAGGACAAGTATGTGGGAATGTGCCTGGTAGAGCCCTTTCCCCTGTGAGCACACAGCCGTTACCAAGCTGGCTGGCACTTGAAAGGAGCAGGGAGAAAGGCACTGGGATCTTGGCCTCATGGACAAATGTCCTCTCCCACTTCAAGACCAGGCCCCCTGGCCCTTCCAGGAGCAGCCAGCTTGCCAGCTTTTTGGGTTTCCATGGCCTTTGGATGCAGATGTTCCTAAGGTCCTCATGCTTCCTTCCCTAGCCTTCCCATAAGACAAGAGTAAAGCACGGCCTGAAAAGACTTCCTTCTTAAATTCAAAACAATGCATTTGTCCTGCTTCCCTTATTTAGTCAGAAGGAAGAATCCTTTCTGCATGTCTGTTGGCCTCACTGCCACCCACCATTACCTGAATAGAGAGATATGATATGCCTTGACTGTGCCCAGAATACTTGCTCTCCAAAGAAAAGACAGCTGCGGGAGAGAAGAGGACTTTAGCTTCCTAGTCTTCCATGCAGTTTTAATATTGTGCCGCATTTTTATAATTTAAGATACTCTAATTTTTGTCTTTTTTGAAACAGGGTTATCGTTGTCTGGGCTAGCATCAAACTCACTATGTAGCCAAGGGTGTCTAACTAACTTGCCTTTAGTTCCCTAGTCGTGGGATGGCAGATACGTGTCACCATGTCCAGTTAAAAATCAAAATACTTTAAACATGGAAACTAGTGCTTTTCTAAGTCACATTGAAACTGACAAAGAATGTAAGGAGAGATGGCTTAGTGGTTAAGGGTACTAGAGCTGCTTTTGCAGAGGACCTGGGTTCTATTTCTTACACCCATGTGGCAGCTCAGAACCATCTGTAATTCCAGTGCCAGGGGATCCAACATCCTCTTCTGAACTCCAAGGACAAGGTGTGCCTCCCTCCAGTCAGACAATGGTCCTGAATTCACCTCCTGGATCTCCCAAGCCTTATCTAAAGCCTTCAGCATTCCTTGGCATTTTCATATCCTATACCACCCCCAGTCCTCAGGAAATACAGAACGAACTAACCGCTCCCTAAAAAGCACTCTCGTTAAAATGTTGCGGGAACTTCACATTGACTGGCTCTTTTCAGGCCCCAGGCTCTCCCCAAGCAAACCCTTTCAATCTCGCCCTTTGAACTCATGTATGGGCAGACGGTTCTAACGCCCATCTCTCAGCCAAGCCCTCACCTCTCCCTGATCATCTACTCACCCCGCTATTCTATCATCTCTGTTCTCTCCTATGGAACTTTACAGACCACTCCATACCCCAACCATGTACTAAGTCCTGTCCATCCTCAGCCAAGACCAGGATCAGGTCCTTCTCTCTCCTCCAGACCAACATCCTTCACATGTTTCCCCTAAATGGCAGGGCCCCTTCAGAGTAATTCTTGTAACCCCTACAGCTGCTGAGCTTGAGGTCCTCATTGGATCCATTTATCCTATCTCAAACCCTTTACTCCCCCACCTCAAGCTAACCCTTCTTCATACACAGCAACCCCCAACAGGGTCCTGCTCCCTTACGTTTCAGAGGGACACCGAGATCAACTGCCTTGTCCCCAATTCCAGAAGAATGAGGCTTCACCCCACAACCATGCTCAACTCTACTGGATTGGGAACCATAGGGAAGTGGATGCTTTCCTTCCTGACCCCTCTCCTCATTCTCCTATCTTTAACAACCACACCATGCCTCGTCATTTCTTCTGTGTATCTCGAACGATACATTCAAAAATCTCTGATTAAACAACTAGTCAGCTACTGTTACAGAACTGCCAACCATTAGCCACAGAGCTGGAGGTGCAGGACTACCAAACATGGCCAGGTGGTGAGAACCAACAGCACCCCAGAGGTAGCCATGTCCCCCAGATTCAGAAAAGAGACTCACAGAACAGATTCTAATGTAACTCTCTACTATTCCTTTATTTAAAAGGAACTAACTCCACAGAGACTGCCCTCAGTAATCACCTGTGTCTCCTGGTAACTTGGATAGAAACAGGGTGTCTAGTGATGCCATGGTGATGGGAAAGGACCAGGTGCTTTAAGGTTTGTTTATGTAAAGGTAAGAAAGCTTAACTGGTGACAAGGAAAAGTGACTTGAGATGTTTAAAAGAAAGAAACATGTTCCAGATTTCTATCACTGTGCTACTGATATATTAAGACTTCATAGTCTTAACATTAATCAATGCAATTCTGATAAACTATTAATCTGGAAGATTGTGTAGAGTATACTACGTGAGGATACTATCTTTTCTGCAGTGAAGATTTTGGTACAGTTTACAAACAGTGGGGATGTTAATGTGTCTAAAACTTGTATCTTTTTGTAAACTCAAAAACCTCTTGTGAGCTCCAGAGAGCTGACTTGGATCTGTCTAAGAACAAGTCAAATGCACCCTTCAGTTAAGTATTGTCAATCAACAGCCTAAGCCTCCCACCTTTCCCCGGTCTTGGGACTCCCCTCCCTCAATTACCAGGACCTAGGACATTTTTTTCCCTTTCCCCTAAACTTAGCTTTATCCTCTGCTCTGCCAACATCTTGCCAAATCCAAGCTGCACCAGACGGTCCCACAGAGCCTGGACAGTGAAGTGAACCAGCCAGCTATCTCAGGACTTGGCCCGCATCTCAGCCTTCTCAGACCCTCCAAAGATGCTGAAGCCCCAGACAACAGGAAGCAGTGCAGAAAACATGCGCCTCATTCCTGCCTCCCTCCTATCTCCTCATCCTTTTATAATAAACAAAAGGGAGGATGTCAGTTTCCACTGCAGCAGCAGCCTCCACAGCCAAGGCAGCCCTGCCATCATCTGTTGCCAGGCACCTTTCCTTTCCACCGTCAGCTCTGCAACATGAGCACCCCTTAAAAGTGCCCTCTGGAGCAGAGCTCACTTTCATCTCTTTTGCCTCTTGCTCCTCTCTTTGCCTCCTCTTTCCTTTCTTTCTTCCTCTTTTCTCTCTTGCCTCTTGCTCCTCTCCTGCCTCCCTTCTTCCCCTGTCTCACTGTCTGACTGTCAGCTTGTCTCATGTCCCCACTCCAACATGGCCTTTCCCTCTTTCCCTCTCCCCTCCTCCAATAAACCCCTTGCACTAATGCTGTTGCATTAGTTGCTTAGTGGCACACCAAAAGATACCCACTTCACCTTTTCATTTCACCTTTCAGGGACCCCATTGTGTCTAGTATAGTGTGATTGTTTTTTAGGAAAATCCCACTCCTCACTGAGCAATTTACTTGCAGGTCATAATGAAGATGATTTTTATAAGAGCAGTGATGATTAGTTAGATCTACGATTAATTGGTCTTTCTGAGTTAGGCTAAAGATGCAGGTGCTTAGGACAGTTAGTTAAGATGATTAGGGAAATGGCTTGGGTTATTTTGCCAATTGCTCTAAGGAGATACAAAAATGGAAAATATAGGCTAAAAGTTACTGTCCCCTTTGTTAGATATGAGATTTACAGGGGATGGAAAAGAAGAAGGAAGTTTCATGCATTATAGATCCATGACTGCTGCCTGTGGAAAAACAGACTGATGGTCAAAGAAAACAATTCTGTCCCCACATCTAGGGACAGGCCTGAGTTCTTGGTCATATAGCTTACAGGACTAATCACGGACCCCAGCATGCACCTTGAAAAAACAAAGCTTTGAAAAAATTGAATGACCCTATTGTGTGTAAAGGAAAGTAGATGGTGAGTGACCACTTGTTTAAAGTTTCTCTAGAGTAGAATTAAGAATAGAAACCTGCGGCTGGAGAGGTGGCTCAGTGGTTAAGAGCACTTGCTGCTCTTCTAGAGAACCCGGGGTTCAATTCCCAGCACCCACATGGTGGCTCACAACCATTTATAGTGAGATCTGGTGCCCTCTTCTGGTGTGCACCCTACATGTAGGTAGAACATTATATATATAATAAATAAGTATTTTTGAAATTTGTTTTATTTTATTTAAAAAAAGAACATGGGCTAGAGAGATGGCTCAGTGGTTAAGAATACTGGCTGCTCTTCCAGAGGTCCTGAGTTCAATTCCCAGCAACCAC
>LOJH01002377.1:0-28673 GCA_001685095.1 Ellobius talpinus | reverse complement strand
CAGAGTGAGTTCCAGGACATCCAAGGCTACACAGAGAAACCCTGTCTTGAAAAACAAAACAAAAAAACAACAACAAAATTGTAATTCAGGGCTGAAGAAGGGGCTCAGTGATTAAGAACATTGGCTGCTCTTCCAGAGGACTTGGGTTCAACTCCCAGCACCCATATGGGAGTTCACATCTTAACTTCAGTCCTAGGGGATTCAGTATTCTCTTCTGGCTTCCACAGGCACCAGGCATGCACATGGTGCACAGACATTTGTGCAGGGAAAACATCCATACACATAAAATAAATAAGCATTTTTTGAGACAGATTTCTCTGTGTAGTCCTTGCAGTTGTGAAACTCACTCTGTAGAGCAGGCTGGCCTCAAACTCAGAGATCCTCCTGCCTCTGCCTCCTGAGTGTTGGGGGATTAAAGGCATGCATTACCACCGCCTGGCTTAAATAAACATTTTTAAAATCAAAATAGCTTTGGAAAAAGGAACATGTGACAGCAATTTGTGTGTATAAATACACACATACATACACACACGCACGCACACACACGCTCGCTCTACTCCTTAAGAGAAGCCCCATTTCTGACAGCAGGAATGACCCAGAGAAACTGTCACCAGGACGTTTCTGTTCCCCAGACCCATGGACTCTTGGGATGATTTACCTTCAGGTTCCTCAGCTACACACAGCTCACGTTTCTGTTGGTTGAATGGTATGAGAAAGGGATCCTTCATTGCCCAGCACGGTCTTCTTAAGTGTCACAGGGACCTGAAGGCTGTTCAGAAGAATATCAGACAGCAGAGGGATGCAGACTCCAGAGTCCCAGGTAGCCACTAGAGCCTCTAGGCTGCCATGTGGCAGTTGGGGACCTCAGAGTGGCTCTGGCCCCTCATGACACATGGACACCTCTTCTGCTGTCAGTACCCCTATTCTTTTTCTTTCTGGAAGTTAACGCAAAAGCGAGAGGAAATGAAGTTTTAAATGCCTCTGCTCTTGATAGATGATTTAAGCCCTGCTGTACAAGTAGATTGCCAGGAAATGATAAAAGAAAATTATGTGCAGGTGGTTTGTGAAAAAAAATAATTTTAATGATCTGGCTGTGGTTTTCTGTATTTATGGTTTTATCTTCATATAAACTTACAGAGGCCAATACCATGTTCAAATAGCTTGTTGTTATTGTTTGACGCAGGTTTGGTGGGGGAGGTGTTTGTTTGGGCCTAAAACTCACTACGTAGCTCATGCTGGCTTTGGATTTGCAGCCATCCTCCTGCCTATGCAACCAGAGTGCTGAGATTACAGGTGTGAGCCAGCACACCCGATTCAGATGGTGTCAAGGGAAGCCGTGCCGTGAGTTTGATTACAACAGCTTTGGGGATGTGCAGATGCCAGCCTCTTGCCTGCATGGAGTGTAAATCGGTTAGGTTTGTCGTGCGTTCACAGAGTTGAGCAATACCCTTGATTATAGAAGAGCTCTACACACAAGCTGCTTGCTTGCCTTTCTTTCTTTTTCTTTCCTTCCTTCCTTTCTTTATTTTGTTGTTGTTGTTGTTGTTTTGGTTTTTCGAGACAGGGTTTCTCTGTGTAGCTTTGGAGCCTGTCCTGGAACTCGCTCTGTAGACCACAGAGATCTGCCTGTCTCTTGTCTCCCAAGTGCTGGGATTAAAGGCATGTGCCACCACCGCCTAGCTCAGCCTGCTTTATTATATGTCTCAGGACAACCTACCCAGGGGTGGCACTGTCCACATTGCGCTGGGCCTTCCCACATCAACATCAATCAAGAAAATACCCCACAAACATCCCCGCAGGCCAATCTGATGGAGGCATTTCCTCGTTAGAGGTTGATTCTAGTCTGTGTGACTCCATTTCGTGTCACGTTGGCAAAAGTCAACCAGCACAAAGGAATCCTTGCCTGTGTAGCCTTTCTCTCTGGCTGCTTTCGGTAAGCACAACTTTCAGCCTCCCTGCAGCGTGACCATATATCTTCATTCCTCTTTCCCGTTTTTTCCACTTCTGGATACACAATGTCCTCCTTGTTTGCAGGAACATCTTCCAAGACACCAGTAACTGTAGACAGTATTGATTCCAGTGCAGATGTTTTATACCTCTGTATCGATGATAAAATTTAACTTGTCAGGCACACTGGAGATTAACGACAGCAATAACAGCGTTGAACCACTGTAACGATGCACTGTGGTAAAAGCTATCTAAAACTTAGCAGTTGTTTTTTCTGAAGTTTTCCACTTACTATCTTCAGGCCATGGTGGACCCTAGGTACCAGGAAATATAGATGAGAGGGTTTGAGTCATTATTTGAAATGTGGTGACACAGCATTGTTGTGGAATTTAGTTTTTAAGATGTGTTACATTCGTTTATGCTGTGGAATATTTGTTTAATGATGCAAAGATGAGTTGCATTCTTTTATGTTGCATTTGTTTAGCTCTGTGAAACTGTTACTTTGCTTCCTAAAGCACCTGATGGTCTGATACAGAGCTGAATGGCCAATAGCAAGGGGGGGAGTGAGAAATGGGTGGAGCTGGCAGGCAGAGAGGATAAATGTTAGGAGAAATCTAGGCTTGAGAAGAGGGGGAACAAGAAAAGGAAAAGGAGAGGAGGAGGCTAGGGCCCAGCCACCCAGTCACCAAGCCAGCTGCGGAGTAAGAAGGAAAGAAAGGTATGTAGAATAGAGGAAGGTAAAAGCCCAGAGGTAAAACGTAGACAGGATAATTTAACAAAAGCTGGCTAGAAACAAGCCAAGCTAAGGCTGGGCGTTCATAAGAGTAAACAAACAAACAAACGGACAAAATAACCACACAGCACCAGCCAGAAGTTCACAGTTAGGCATCCACCTTCGTCATAGATTTACCACCTATGCGTGTGCCTTGCATATGCATCAGCCGCTGAATTGTTTCATTGTCTTCTAAACACCATTTTACAGCCTGGTGTGGCAGTGCACACCTTTAGTCTCAGCGCTAGAGAGGCAGAGGCAAGTGGATCTCTAAGATTTTGAGGCTGGCCTGGTCTACATAATAAGTTCCAGGCCAGCTGAGGCTACGCGGTAAGACCCTGTGTGTGTGTGTGTGTGTGTGTGTGTATAAACACACATATCACTTTACCAAACCCTTCTCCATAGTGCATAGATATGGGTCCCTGGTCCCAGCTGGGAGCATCTGCAAGGAGTTCATGTGGGTCTGGGCCTGGCCATTGGGTTCCTCTCTCTTGCTTGGTGGGAGATCAGCTATCTGAAGCTGCTCACTGGCTTCTCCACTGTGCGTTTCTTTGATAATTACTTGGCCAGCCCTCTCCTCTGCGGTCTGTCACCTGCAGAAGACCTGGTGCCTCCTGACCCTGCTACCTAAAGACCATCGTCATCTCAATCTAACCCGGGAGTCCAGAGACTTCAGAGGTGAAAGATACAACATTCTCCTGAAGGCAGCAAGGAACTTGGAAGAGGCAGGAAGGGTTGGTGAGCTTCCAAGAGCCTGAGGGTCACTTTGACTGCAGGTGACAATCATTCTCCGAGAGGAGATTTGGGTGCTGGGGTTAAGCAGTGGTTTGGGACACATTCCTGGTGGCCCATGGGTTGGGTATGCTGCCTCCACAGGCTTCACCATGAGTCTACCCACCTGAGGATGGTTCTTTCTAAGTTGAGTGCTCTTTAGGCCTGGCCCTTGCTCTGTTTTATTTTTTTTTCCTTCCTAGTCTTCAGATTGGGGATTCCAGGGCACCTGAAAACTTGTTGATATCCAGAGAGTGATGTGGGTCATCCATAGAAACAGTGACATTGGATGGATGCCACCATGCCAGAGTTCTCTTGGTAGCCTCCAAGCCTGTTTTCATTGTTTTATTTAATTTTGGGGGTAGGGGATGTTTGTTCTTGAGACAAGGTCTCGCTGTGTATAACCCTGGCTGTCCTGGAGTTTGCTCTGTAGACAGGGCTGGCCTTGAACTTATAAAGATCCACATGCCTCTGCTTCTCAAGAGCTGGGATTAAAGGTGTGAAACACCATGACCAGCCTCTAGGCCTGTTTTAAATTAGCATCTCCATCCTGGGTTCTCTCTTCCATGAGCTGCTTCTAGGCAGACTCTTCTCTTCTGGGCTAACACCAGTTAAAAACTAAAGCCCTTAATCTGACGGGTGAGCCCATGTGCCACACAGCCAAGCAGCCCCTCCTAGAGGAATCTTGGGTTTTTTCTAGCCTACAGCCCCTTGGAATAGCCCTTGTTTAGTATTGCTCACTCCCTGCCTGCTGCCTTCCTCGGAGAGCACATCCCTTGGGGCATCTCTTCCCTGGGCTGTACCCTAGCCACCTCTATCACAAGCTTCTGAGTCCTCAGGGGCCAGAAGCCAGGAAGGACATTGCAGGGCAGACCTCTACCTCACTGCCTTCTGTGTCTCCACTGTCTACTGGCATAACCCAAGTCCCAGATGCTTTCAACCTGAGGTCTCCAGGACACTGCTGACCTGGGCTCCTTGGATGACTAGGGGCTGATGGGGAGATGTGAGCCCAGCTGCATTTAGGAGAGATGAGGTCCACCCTGAAGCCACTACAGGGCCAAGCCAGCACCTACAGCTTGGCCCTCAGGGGTTAATGGGCCCAGCCACCCTGGGACTAGGTTCCCACGTAGATTCTCCTCACTGCTCCCTGAGGCTGGTTTCTTTGGAGATATAGCAGTCAGGGCTGTCGCCAAGCAGAATCAACTGGTGCGGTCCCTGGGGGCACGCGCCAAAGCAGCAGCCAGGAAGGCAGCCTGCCAGCTGCTCATGGCGATGTGAGAGTAAGCATGAGAGGCATAGATTTCCAACCTCGGAGCTGTCCTGCACCCATATCAGCCTGCCAACCAGGACTTGGTTCCCTGGGTCAGGATGGCAGCTTGGATGTGCCCCAGGATCCAGCATCCTGATACCACTCCCTGTTCTGACTGTGGGGGAGTATAAGGGCATTTTGACCCCCGCTCCAAGGAGGATTATGTTTCAGGTGTTGGGCTTCAGGCCCTGTCCCTGCTGTCTAGACTGCAGTGCCAGCCACTGGGCACAGGTCACCCCACCTAGAAACAGTGGGGGAAAGGATGAGGCTATATGTCCTCAGCTGGAGAGGTGAGCACCTATACTGCCTATACCCCAGTCAGGAATTCCTCTGGGGTTTTGCATTCCCTTAACCCTGGAGCCACACAGGGCACACCTGCTAGGACACAGGAAGTCCCTACAGATACAGGAAGCCCCTCAAAGTAATCTTTGTGTGTTCAGTTGCCTGGCCCCACACCTGTTTCTACACTGTGCCTGGCTCATGTGTCCCTTCCTGGTGGCCGTTCTGATCACAGCCATCTTCTCTTAACTGCACAGCATTCGGTTTCTAAGGGTGAACAGGAGGGTCATACCCTGCCGGGACGTATAGCCTCCAGACCCCAGTTGGAAGCAGGTCTAAAAGGTGAGGTACAGACAGCCTGTGGGTCAGCTCCAGGGCATCTGCCTGACGTGGGACTGTGGAGCACGCCTTCCCCCATCTTGCCCAAGGATCAAAGCTATCTTCCCCATGTTCCCAGTACTGCTAATATGTAGGATAGGAGAGAGGAGGGGCCTATAGCTTCCCAGTTGCACAGGCCACAGCAGGCTCCTGGCAACAAGCTGGCTCTAGGGTAGAGAGCAGGTAGATCTGCAGCAGGGCCACAATCCAGTCCCAGATATTTGCCTTTCTCCATCTGGGCAGCAGATCTGTAGGTAGGGAAATAGGAGCAGTGTCCCCAGTCAAACAGTCAGCTTGGAGGCTGTGACAGTTCCAGAGAGGGCCACTAGTTTCTCCTCAGTCAGGGAAAACCCAGGCGGTACCAACCTCAGGGTGACAGTGCACAGCAGATAGCTGGGCACGAGTCAGTTTCCCCTTGGCTGGACTTGCTGAGGAATCAGCCACTACAGAGCTAATTATTCAGCTCTCCAGAGGTAATGGCCTATTGTAGGAGCAGGACGGCCATAGGGACACAGCCTGGCCCTGGTTATTCCCCTATAGTCAGTGGCCATGTTAAGATGGGCCAGCACCAGAAGCTAAGGGAACTTACAACCCAGCAGGGACTCCAGATCAAGAATCAGGAGTGAGGCAGAAGATCTGGGCCTGGGCCACTTCAGTACTGTATAGCTATCAGCATGAGCTGGCTGTAGCCAGTCTGCCCCCATCCCTGCTGGGTACCAGGTTACCTGAGCGGAGGCCAACTCTCAGCTACTGACCAAGCCAGGCCTAAGCAGGAATCTGGAATCTGAAATGTGTTTGGGACACTGGACACCAGAGTAGGAAGGAGGAACAGGCCTGCACACACATGCACATGCGGACCTCTATGGAGGCCCAGCTCTACTTACGCAGTTGAGACACACACATCATATGTGCTACTCCCCCTTTAGCTTCCAGGAGCACCTTACCTTCGGCAGGCATGAGGTAGACTTCGTCCTGTGAGGCCCCTCTGGCACCAGTCAAGCAGTTGTGAGCATGACATGCAAACCCTTTAGGAATGACTCAGCAGGAGAGACACACACCCTCCTGCTCCTCCTGAGACTGACGGGGCTCTCCTGGGACCAGGACTGCCACCTCAGGCCCTCTTCCCAGGGCCCTTGGCTGCCAATGCCATTTCCATCCTTTGTCCCCGAGCTGCATCTGGACTGTGTATGCATGCTCATGTTCATGTGGAGAGAGATGGTGTGTGTGCGCGCACACGCATGGGTTTGTGAATACACATAGAACAGAGGTCAACCTTGTGTGTCATTTCTCAGAAGCCATCCACCTTTAGTTTGAGGCATGGTCTCTTGGCCCAGAACTTGCAAAGTAGACTAAGCTGGCTGGCCAGGAAGTCCCATGGATCTTCCTGTCCCCCCAGGGCTGAGATTACAAGCATGCGCCACCACACCTGGCTCTTTGTGTGGCACTAGCAATGGAACTCAATTTCTCATGCTTATGCAGCAAGCACTTTGCCCACTGGGCTCTCCCCAATCCCTGGACTTATGAGGATCTAGTTCTGCAGTATCTGCTGAACTCACCTGAAGGTTTTCATCTGGAGTTCATTTCTATAGGTTTGATTCTTTTCCAAGCCCATAAAGCTGTCACAAGTTTTCAGACCTGTCAGTACTTCTGAGCCATTGTCTCTGAGCACAGTAAGCAGCCTCACTCTGCGGCAGATGGCCGAGAACCCATGCATGGTACATGCAGGTGTCTCTGCAGTCTGTCCTTCAGGCTGCTGATCACAGGGCCAGTTTTTCTGTGGGCCTGGGCTTCTCGGCTGTAGTCTGCTCAATGACCTTGAAAAGTCACTTATGAGCTAGGTAGATAGAATACTAGGATGAGGGTGGTCCTATATCTATTTCTACCGTGCACTTGAGGACTTCAAGTATTATCATTTAAGAAGAAACTTGAAGCCTAGAGGACTTTTTAGCCAGCACAGTGGTAGGAGTGTAAGCCTCGTGTCTTACCAAGTCATGAGGCAGACCACGACCCCTCAAGGGTAGCCTTTCGTCTGGACTGCCCAGTGCCTTCACATCTATTACTGCCAGCCTAGAAGTGCTTTGAAGGTGGTGGGAAGACAAAGCAGGCACCATGGAGACACTCATCATGTGCACTGCAGTACAGAGGAATGGCACAAGGTATCCTGGGAAAACAACCAGCAGTAGCCAGGCTAGTTTGTTTACCCAGCAAAAAAAGCAGGGTGAGGCCTCCCTCTCAAGAACTAAGCAATCTTTCTGTTCCTCACAGCTCTGAAATCTGGCTTTTCTCTTTACTTTGTGCTAGCCTCTGCCCCTCAGAGGGGTAAATAGCTTGTGCATGAGCTATAAACTGGCAGGTGGCCCCAGGGTTGGCTCCCCACACTCAGCCCTGAGGCCACCACAGCTAGTTCCCTTGTTCCTACATGAGATATGAAGACGAGAGGGCACTGGCCAGAGAAATCTATAGCTTCCTTCTCTCAAACTTTACCTGGGATTTCTTAGACCTTGTGAGCTCATCACTGAGAGCAGTCTCCTATTTCATAAAGCCCTCTCCATGTTTAGAGGCTGGAAGGCAGGCACCCACGCTCTCCATACCCTACCCCCAGGAGGGTACCACTAAACAGGTATAACTACTATAGGACTCCAGCAATGTTTGAGGGCCAACTCACCCACTGCACTGAGGTCAGGACCATCTGACCTCAAAGATCCCACATTAATATGGCCCAACACCCACGTCATGCCCCACCTCTACCTGTGCCCCAACTATAAGCAGAAAAAAGGAACATCACCCAAAGAACAGGGAGGCCAAAACGTTTAAGTTATTAAATCAAATATACAGAGTGATTCATTTAATATGTACATATTTACAGAAATGCACTTTCACAAGGAGGGTGGCCAGGGCCGGCAGGTGGGCAGTGGCCTGGTGCCCACGGCAAACGCTGACAGCTGGGAGGGGGTCTGTGTGAAGGCACTTGTCACAAGCTTCAATACTGCCGCCATCCCAGGAGGGAGACAGAGCAGTTGGGAAGGGCACTTCTGAAAGCACAGTTGGAGATCTCTGGAGAGTTCTGGGCAGGAGGAAGCTAGGACGGCAGGCTGGAGGGGCTAGCCAAGGCATGGGCCAGGTTTGCTTGCCAGCCTTAGGCCACACCAGTGACCTCCAACCCTACTGACGCCACCAACAGCTATGGTAACCAGCATCACACAGGCCACCACAGGTCCCACTGACAGCTACAGGCCAGCCCAGCAGCCACTGACAGCCATGAGTGTCACGACCACAAGCCAATGGCCACAGATGTTTCTAACAGCCACAGGTCCCACTGACATCCATAGGCCAGGCCAATTGCCACGGGTGCCACGGACAGCCACAGGTCCCACTGAGAGCTACAGCTAAGACAACAGCCACAGTCCCACTGACAGCCTCAGGCCATACTGTCAGCCACAGGTCCCACCAAGAGCCATGGGTCACACTGAAAGCCACAGATCTCACTGAGAGCCACAGCCCAGCCCACAGGTCTTGTGGGCTTTTGGGCCTCAAGCCAGAGAGAAACCCAAATGAGGAATAAAAGAGAAGATTCTGTAAACAGCGAAAGCCTGTGGTAACAAACATTATACGATTTGGTGAGAACACAAACACGCCCTGCTCTCCTGCCACAGTGCGTGCGGACACAGAAACGTTACAAAAATAGCAATGATCCGAGAATACTCCGTTGTTTTCTGCCTGACAGCCATTGAATAATTTATACAAGGTTAAAGAAACGTAAAAAATAAACATTTGTTTTTTGTTTTTGGTTTTGTTTTTTACACAAAATAAAGAAACTATGCACACGGCCTTGGCCTCCTATGGTCCGGCAGGCATCGTGGTGCCGGCAAGGGTTCTGGGTGCCAGCCTGGCAGCTGGCCTACTCCCTGCCAGCACAGTGCACATCCTTGGTGCTTCTGACTGCACGGTTGTCCACTTTGGGCCCTGGAGCCCAGCAGGCTGGCCTTCCCAGGGAGCAGCTGGGGTCTTTGGTGAATTTGTGTGAGAGGAACTTCTCTGCCTCTGGAGAGTCCACATCTCCACGGCCCAACTCCTCATCCTCCTCGTCCTCCCCAATAGCCCCATGGCCAGCTGGCCCGGGCAGTGCCTCACCTGCCCTGCGGGGTGGTGGTGTGAAGTTCTTGCACTGATAGAGTACGTCCTTGTGGCCCCCGGTGCCCAGACTACTGCTGCCTGGCCGCTCAATGGGGTTGCGGATGGGATTGAGCGGGGCCCACTGGTTGTTGGCACTCTCATCCCGTGGTAGCCGGCTCCTCTCACGCTCTTTCCTGCGCTTTCGTGTCCACCACACACAGATAACAACGCAGACAAGCCACAGCACACTGAACACACTGCACAGAACAGGTACCAACAGACCTAGGTGGAAGGAGAGGCAGTAAGCACCCAGTGTCCCTACAGTTTGGTTTCTAGAACAGAGCTGGATGGCAGCAGGTACCTCATCCCTCTGAGAAGTGTCTACCTGGCAGATTCCCACTGGCCTGGAGTCTGGGAGCCCCCACTTTCCCAGCTCACCTGTGGAAGAGCCTCCCAAAACAACTGTTTCCACTTTGACCTCGGTGACAGCCAGCAGCAGTGAGCTGTTCCCTCGCTGAGTGATGGCAGCCACGATGGCATGGGCTGTGCTCTGGATCAGGCTGCTGTCAGGCAGGTCCCTTGCAGGGCTGAAAGACTGTAGCAGAGAATGACCCTGGGGATAGCCCAAAGGTATTCTCCCAGGCACCTGCCATGGCCACTGGCCAAACCCTGACCAGTTCCCAGCCAGATGCAGAGGGCTGCCATAGGGAGGACTGAATCTGTGTGGAGCCACACATGGCAAGGACCTCAGAGTCTGGAGACTAAGAAATGGGACGTTCAATGAGGTTGGATCTTGATGCAGGATGCACCCACCAGACATATTTAGGGAGTGGCCCAACCCTCTCTGTCAAACGCCTGTATCCTGCATGGGGACAGCTGACCTCACTTGGGCCATTCAGCTCCTAGATCTGCATGCTCCTAAAGAGCTACAACAACAAAACCAGCCCCACACCCACCCTGGCACCCTACCTGTACCCAAGGCATTTCTTTCCTCTCTCCCTGAATACTGTGCCCCTTCATCACCACACGCCACAAGGCTACTCTGATCTCCTGCCTCACCCTCCCCTTGGCTAACAAGCACCCCTGCCATCTCAAGATGCTTCTTTCAGGGATAGCTCCAAAACATCCTTTCCAGCCTCCTTCCACAAACCAGGGATCCTAAGAGCCGATGTCGCCAGCTTTGGAAGCCAGGCAAAACAAACCCTGGAGGTCACTGATCACGCCACTTCTGAAACTCTTTCCCACTTGTCTAGTGCTCATCTTGTCATTCTGCGTCTGCCCTGGGCCTGTCAAGGCCTCTGTCCAACCCTGCCTTCCATACCACGCAGTCTGCACTGCCTCACCTAGACAAACTCCCTGTTGGCCCCACTGGGCTCTAGAGAATCCTAAGAGAATCCCATCTCACATTCCTGATGCCTTTCCTTCAAGCAGCTGAGTCCGTGGACCGTCAGACCATGAACCACCTCTACACCCTGGTGCTCTGGCCCTGCCCTTCTGCTGCTGTCCAAGTAGATGCACTTTCCTGCCTGGCTCCACTCAGCTGCAGAGGTGCCCAGGGGGATGTCAGATCTGGTTCCTCCCTCAGTTCCACTGCTCCTTGTCTCCATTCTGCCATGTAAACGCCTCTTCTCCTCACGCTTGCCCGTCCCACAAAATGCCAGAGTATCACAGCCACTGAGGGCTTAGAGGCCTGCTCAGGACAGGTCTCCAGACACACTCACCACAGCCACCTCCACAGCACTGGCCCCTGAGGACGCACGGTCACAGAGCAGCAGCAGGAGGCGGTCGCGTGCCACCGCCCTCGTGGCAGGCAGGGCTCGGATTCCAGAGCAGATGGCACCCACGGTGGTGCCCTGGGAAGACAAGCAATAGGTTAGTGGAGCCCGGGGCCAAGATCTAAGGTCACTCATCTCTCTCATGGTGGGGGCTCCCCACCCCAGTCTTATCTGTAGGTAGTGGTAGGAGCTTAGGGGAAAAGCAGGGGTTTTCAGGATGGGCATCATGGGTTCTGAACTTAAGGGAGCTGAGCTATGACAAGGTGATCACTCTCGAGGTAAGTTCTGGAATCCTGGGTCCCCCAGCGCCACTTACCTTAGGTACTTGGTCATGGTTAAAGTGCAGTGTGAGGCGTGCACAATTGTTGTCCAAATGGGTGGTCCGTGGCAGGCAGGGGGTGCTGGGTAGCGGGGGTTCCTCAGCTGCACACTCCCCCCAGTTCTCACAGGGTGGCTGCAAACACTGACCCAGGGCCTTCTCCTGGCACTGCTGCCCTGGTGGGCACTGGGCACTCAGAACATTGGGCTGGCCAGACAGCAGACAAGGTTTCCATCCACACCACACCTGGGAAAGACACGGGACTGTGGAACCACACGCAGGTACAGGCAGCTCATGAAGGTAAGATATGGTTGAGTCAGTGCGTCTCCAGTGTCTCCACCACTCAGGGGCCCTAGGGAGGCAGACCAAACCCCACTCCAGAAATGACTTTCTGTCTAAGCAGAAAGAGCTAGGCAGAGCCTGGGATGGGCCTCAACTTCCCTAAGTGTACAGAGAGAAAGGTGGGCCCAAGACCCGCCCCCAGTTTATCCCCCTAGGATGCCCCTTATCTGCCTACACTCCCACTCCTGCCCCAGCCTCTTCTTGGTAGGTCAGAGAGCGAGTGGGTGAGGGGGTGGCCCACCTTGCTACAGTCCCGGTGGCCGTCCAGGCAGTGGCAGCTGTTGCAGTCTTCTGTCCAGAAACTGCCATGTGGGAAGGGCATGCCCCGGGACCAGCAGGGCCTCCTGACTACGACCACTGTGGTGAGAAGGAGGAGGCTCAACAGAGTATCCGACCACTGGAGAAAGGACCTGGTCCATGCCCTGACCACCACAGTGACAGCCGGCCTACCTTCCTGGCACCTAGGGCCAGAACGACCTGGTGGGCAGTTGCAGCGGTACCCATTGATCTCATCCATACACGTGGCTCCATAAGCACAGGGCGAGGACTGGCACTCGTCAATGTCTGCAGGGAAAGTGGCTATGTGTTTCCTAGGGCAGGCTAGCACCCCACACAGGGACCAGGATGTGGGAGCCTCAGGCCACCTGACCCATAGCTCGTCACTGTCATTCCGCCAGTCTGAAGCCTTCTAACCCGCAGGCCCTTACCCTCCTCCATCTGCCTCTGTGCTCCACTCTGAGAGGTGGCCACACCCACAGAAAATCCTCACCGTCATTCTAGCCTGTAGTAGCCCAGACTCCTCCTCCCAAGGTATAATCAGCTCTTCAGGGAGGAACTAGGAACCCACAGGACAGGGCAGTGGCCACGTAGTCTATCAGGATAAGGATGTTCATGTCTCCCAGCTCTTGATACTGAGGTTGGCTGGAGGGGCCCCAAGATAGATCCCCCCAGCCCAGTCCTTCCATCCACCTAGACTGCTTACTGATACGGCAGTCGGGGCCCGCAAAGCCAGGTGCACACTCGCAGCGGAACCAGTTGACACCATCAACACAGATGCCTCCGTTGTAGCTGCAGGGGAGAGGGTGGTCACAAGGGGGATCCCCATTATGGGCCCTGCACCCCTCCCCCACCAACCTCCAGGCTGTCACTCACCAGGGCAGAGGGTTACAGTCATTGGTGTCTGCATTTGAGGGGAAAGACAGGGTGGTTAGTTCAGCACACATTTGCCCAGTACACATCTGCAGCAGATCTGTGTGCCTGAGGCTCATGGGTAGACACTACCCTGTCCATGCCAGCCTGGCAAAGCCAGCAGAGAAGTGCCAAGAAGGTTCAGAAGCCCCAGGCAAGCCACCGGGAGGGGACCCTATAGTTGGAATGGGACCTATTTCTCAACACGAGCCCCAGACTGCATAGTGGCAGATGGACATTGCAGATCTGGGGTAGGGGCTGACTTAAGAATGGCAGAACAGGTCTCAGAGTGCGAATGGGTGAGGTGGACAGGTGGAGTATGTCTTCCAGGCAGTTGTAAGAAGGGGTGAGGAGCTGGGTGAAGCTAAGCAGGACCCACTGACCTCCCCCACCTGAAACCCCTCCAGCTCACTGTGTGTGCAGGTGCGGCCCTCCCAGCCATCCCGGCAAATACAGGAGAAAGAGTCTCCACTGCCCACACAGGTGCCTCCATTCACACAGGGATTGGGCAAACAGCTGCTGTTCTTGGCTGCAAGGAGGGAGAAAGGGCTTCTTGTGATGCCTGGGCGGACCCCAAGACAGGTGAGACAGGCAGCTTAGGGCCCCCCCAGGTCGTGCCGGGCTGGGTAGGAACCTTACCAATGGTGCAGGTGCTCCCCTTCCAGCCTGGAGGGCAGGCGCAACGGAAGGTGTCGCCACTGTCGTAACACGTGCCACCATTGCTGCAAGTATAGGCGTCACACTGGAACTCACCTACAAGCACATGGCTGCTCAGTGGGCAGGTCATATTGACCACAGCAGAGTCCTGGCAGGCAGCCCCCTCATTTGCAGGGACCCAGGCACTCACGGGAGTGGCAGGTCTTGCCCTTCCAGCCATCGTCACAGGCACAGTAGAAGTCATTGACCAGGTCATAGCAGCGGCCGCGGCTGTGGCAGGGGTCGGGAAGGCAGTCGTTGGGATCTGGGGGGAGGACGCCGGTCAGCAGGGGTCACCGGCGCTGGGGAGGGCTTCACGGAGAAGAGCAAGAGCTGGGCCCAAGCACATGGGAGCCTGGGATTCCACCCCATGACTTCAGGCCCATGCATATAATGCTGAGTAGGTCATAGGGGTAGAGCCAGGCCTTAGCCAGTGGGGCTAAGTCCAGGGAAGGCAGGCGTGCAGTAGTGCACACTCACTGATGTCACAGAGTTCGCCTTCCCAGCCACTGGGACAGAAGCAGCGGAAGGAGTCCACTTCATCAATGCACGTGCCCCCATTGCGGCAGGGCTGGCCCATGCAGTCGTCAATGTCTGTGGGAGAGGATGGTGAGCTGTCCCCGTGGCTGGCCAGCTTGTCCCACCCCACCGACTCTGCATACCACTCACTCTCATGGCAGTAGGTGCCTGTGAAGCCGCTGTCACAGATGCAGGAGAAGTTTCCCCCGGGCAAGCTGACACAGTGCCCATGAGGGCCACAGATGCCAGAGGGTGCCACACCATGCACCCTGGACCCTACCTCGAACCCGCAGCCATCAATCACTGTGGGAAGGAGACGGGGAGGAATCATCAGATCCAGCTCCATCTGGGTTCCCACCCCACCTGGGGCTGCGTCCCACACCTCTGCATGCCCCGCCAGGGCATGTCTCCCTGGGCACTGAGCAGTTCTTTCCACCAAAGTCTTCTGGGCAGGCACAATAGTAGTCACCCTCGAGGTTGTAGCAGCGAGCACCATTGAGGCAGGGGCTTGGCTCGCAGAGATCCACATCCGCCTAGAGGTAAAGGAGGGTGTCCAACTGTCAGAGTCCAGCTCTAGATGGAAGCACTTTTCAGTATGGACAACCAGGCCTCAGCCTCACCCCAGTGCCAGGCCGAGCTCGAAGTTCCCGTCCACCCGAGAACGGTCAAGCACCATCAGCTGGACGGAAACACCTGTGGGCCTCCAGCCCCCTCCTGCCGCCCTCGCCTCCACAGCAGCCAAGCTTCCTCTGCCTCCCACAGGCAGCATCCGGCCTTGGCTCCTCCTGCTGGCAGGAAGACCAGCTTCTGACCCCCATGTTGCCAGGCTGCCCTCAGAGCCAAGAGAGGTCCTTCCCACAGCTGGCACCACCATGTTCCCTGGACCTGAAGCCAGGCCACTGCCACGGGCCCCTAAGAAGTCCACTGAGAAGGACTTCTTTTCACAAAGGTCAGAGCAAAACCATGTATACAGCTCAGGACAAGAGAGATCACCCAATAGGAGAAAGGCACCCAGTCCTTCCTAGGCCCACCCTTGACCATGATGACTCCACATTATCAAATCCTTGATTCTACCTTTGGGGACCTTCTTTCAGGCTGCTTCCTTGTGTGGTCCCCATGAGAGGCAGCAAAGCACATGAGACCATGTCAAAGGACGAGTCTGACTTTGGTGATGCTATGAGCCCCCTTCCCAGCCTGGCTTCTGAGGACGACGTGGGCGACACTCCCTGCACACCATGAGGTAGCTCCCACCGAAGCCCCTCTAGGTCACTACCTCACAGAACGGCCCAGAGAGGCCCCGTGGGCAGTGACAGCGGAAGCCATCCACCAGGTCCTCGCAGATGCCACCCCGACGGCAGGGGCTGCTGGCACACATGTACTCTAGTTCGCAGTGCCGGCCTCCGAAGCCCCGTGGGCATACACACTGGTACCCATTCACCAGGTCCTAGGTGCGTGGACAGAACAGTGGGCGGATGAGCTTCATGTGTGCCCACCCCATTCCCCCCAGCCACATTCCACTTTTCCCAGTCTTGGTAAGGCATATGGCAGCCTCCTTACCTTGCAGGTGCCACCGTGCTGACACTGCCCATGACAATCGTTGGTATCTAGGGATAGAAAGGCACATGGCAGGGTCAGAGGGGCCCTCTGTGCACCCCAGCCCCACCCACTGTGCCACCCACCCATACTGACTGATGTGGCAGTTGATGCCCTTCCAGCCCGGGAGGCAATCACAGTAATAGCCGCCAATCAGGTTTTTGCAAGAAAAAGCATTAAGGCACGGCTTCCCTTCACACTCATTGGCGTCTGTGAATGAGACAAGGGGAGCTGTGGGGCTCAGGCCCCACTTACCCACTGTGCCCTGCACCTGGCACCCGCAGCCCTAGCAGTACCAGCAGCAGTAGCCGCATGCACAGCACACAGTTCATGCATAGATGGCCCCCAGGGAGCCCTTACCCAGCTGGCAAGTAGCCCCCACCCACTGCTCTGGGCAGATGCACTCAAAGCCGTCCACCTGATCCACACAGGTGCCGCCTGCTGCACATGGATTAGAGGCACACTCATCAATGTCTGTAGGGGTAAAGACGGAGAGAGAGATGTAGGGGTGTGGCCAGCAAGTGGGAGGGTGTAGTGAATGGGTATAGAATGGGCAGTGAATGTGGGAACATGTCTAGTTAGTGTAGGTGCTGGGCTGGGGTATGGGGTATGGTGGCATGGCCAATGAGCATACATAGCCTGTGGGGGCTCAGCCCGCACGCAGTAGGGAAGCTTGGTTCCATGTAAAGGAGCAGGAACCTGTTGTCGTTTGGCCAGTGTCCACAGTACAGTGGATTCAACCACTCCATCCCAACCCCTTGGGTGCTGCCCACTCTCAAAGTGGAATCCCCAGATACTCACCAAGGGCACAGGTGGGTCCACTCCAGCCTGACGGACAGTGACATTCAAAGCCAGATGGCACTTCATGGCAAGAGCCACCGTTGGCGCACGGGTTGGAGGCACAGGCGTGCTCAGCTGCAGAGTCAGAGTGTAAGTAGTGTGGTACCCACCATACCCAAGCCCACAAGACCCAGACTTCACGAGGGCACAGTCCGCTCAGCTAGGCTCCCTGAGGAACAGCATTCCAACGTACCCCGCTCGCAGTTCTTGCCCAAGTAGCCATCTGGGCAGGCGCAGAGGTATTGGTCAGGCTCAGCGTTGATACAGGTACCCCCATTGACACAGGGGTGGTGGCTGCCACAGTAGTTCAGGTCTGGGCACAAGGGTAGGGCTCTCAGGAATGGGCCCAGCTTCAGAGCTTAAGGCCTGGCCCTGCCCACTGCCCACCATCTACCTTTGTCACAGAGCAGACCACCCCAGTTGGTCTCACAGTCACAGTGCCAGGGCTCCATACAGCTGCCATGCACGCAGCCAGGGTAAGGGACACACTCGTCACAGAACTTGCCCTGCCAGCCATAGCTGCACCTGGAGGACCAAGCAGTGAAGCTATCAGCTAGGCAGATGAGTACACGGTTTGGGAGGCAAGCACAGAAGTGCAGGCCACCCCCACTGGGCCTTGGCCTTACAGAACAGTCCTGAGCCAAGCAGGGGTTACGGCCTGCAGGCCAGCCTCACCGTCATGGGCATTCCCGGCCACTGGCCGAGACGGTCAGCCCAGCTGTCCCGTCATTCCTCCCTGAGCTATTCTAGGACTCAACCCTGGGCCAGGCCCCACAGGCAGGCGCTGGGAAGGAAGGCCCAGCCGGGGGAGGCCCAGGGATATAGTGCCAGGTCCTGCTCACTAGGTGCTGCTGGGGCCACAGCAGCAACCAGGGTCTGAGAAGGATGAGGTGACATCAGGAGAGGTCCTGGCCACCCTGGTCCAAGGGCTGTGTGAACTTAGTGATGCCCATATCCTCAGTGGTACTCAAAGGCAGAGGTTTCTCTTATTCCCAAGAAAGTCCAACCCATGGGTTGCCTAGCCAGCCCTATGGCAGGGCCACATTGAACAGGGTAGAGTCCAAAGTGTGGAGCTGAAGATCTCAGATGAGGCCAGATCTTAAGATCTGACTCTGCCCACACTGTGGGTTAGGTTCCCTCTAGGGCAGGCCCTCAAGATGTAAGTAGGTGGCCAACACAGAGCCAGCAGGTGAGAGGATAGGGCTCCAGTAGGCTGCCCTCTGGGCCCTGGGCAAGACTCTGGGGGCTCCTTCCTTGAAGGCTAAGGTCCTGTGGGGCAGGAATGACGTGGAGGCCACGTCACTTCCACGCTGACACCCGCCACAGGAGCTATTTTTATAGAAGGAAAAACCACAGCCCTTCCTGAGCTGCCCTGGAGCCACGCACACAAGCAGTTATCAGCTCAGCTCACCCAGGCTCACAGAGGGAAACTGAGGCTGGCTCTAGGATCCAGCCCAGAATGTCCAAGGCAGGTCCACTGTAGAACACCCATCTCTACTTGGAATCCTCTCTCCAGGTGACTTGGGGAGTTGGAGGGCAGGGTGGGGCTGTGACCAGCCTTGGGTCATCCACCAGGGAGCACCACAGCTAGTTCAGAGCCCAGACCCTGTTGAGTCCCAAGGGCGAGTTCTCCACCCTGGGCGGGCCATCCCACACCAGACCCCACCTTGTGGCTTTCCTGCCAGCAGTTCCAGGGCCTGGGGAGGGTGGCAGGAAAGCACAGCCATCTCCGCAGTAGCATCCGGTTGGGGAGGGGTGTCCTCTGCTGAAACCTGAGCCCTGGACAGCAGGAGGCCATTTGGCCTCACCCTCTGGCCCAGGGAGAGGCGGGTGGCATCCTCTCCTCACCTACTGGCCCCTACCCTGGCTTTCTATCCCAATGTTCCTGTCTGTGTGCTACCCACAGCCTTTATGCATTGTAGGGAAATTGGCTTATCTTTCATGTCCTCCCACCCGGCACTGACCACAGAAGGATGCTGGTACAGCCATCGAGGTAATATAATACACCTTGGGCCAAGGAGTGGGTGTGGGGTTGAGGGCAGGCTCCTATGTCTACCACCAGTGGGCCACATCTACCTAGAACTCATGCCCAACTCCAGCACACTGCTCAGAGACAGGCTGGAAAAGACTACACCAGGCAGAGAGCTATCCCCATGGACAATTTCTGCTGCCCATCCCACCCTACCTCCCTCCTAGGACGAAGTTCCTAGAGAGAGGTACCGGCCCATCCTGGGCCAGGTACTCTGCACACTGCCTCAAATCTTGCTAACACTAAAAGCACAGCACGCACAAGTGACACTAGGGGACACTCCACTGCACATCCATCTTTTTGCCCGGGGATCAGCCTGGCTGCTGTTCCCATCACCACCCAAGCCAATGCCACCACGCCCCTCCCCAGTCCATCTCAACTCCCCACCCCCTGGCCATCTTGTCCAGGCTAGACAGCATAGGCCTGCATAAGTCCCTTACCTCCATACGCTTCACTGCCCTCATCTGAAAGGCACATGACGAATACCCGTCCCTCAGAGGTAGCCAGGGATGAGAACAGGACAGCAGGAGGGCCCAGGCAGGCCTACTACCATGGCTCCACCAGTCTGAGAGTGCCTCATCCCCCCCCTTTTCCTATACCCTCCAACACCCTGGGCCACCTCCCCAACTCAACACCCGTGAATGCCAACTTTTGCTCTACTCTCTACCCTCTAATTTGACCTCCTTACCCCCACACTGCTTCACAAGCCTCAGAGGGCTTCTACTGTCGAAGCTGCAGGACTCCCTTATGGCCTCCCTTTGACTCTAAGTCCCTTGTCAGACCCCTTGCCAGTGCCCGTCTAGGTTCCAGCCTCTCCCCTTCACCTGACCACTG
Source organism: Ellobius talpinus (assembly GCA_001685095.1). NCBI lineage: Eukaryota > Metazoa > Chordata > Mammalia > Rodentia > Cricetidae > Ellobius > Ellobius talpinus. The sequence continues at coordinate 8,969 of LOJH01002377.1, read as the reverse complement.
GGCTGAAAGTATAACCTGGAATCCACACGCTCTACTGCCTTAAGGCCAGGTCTATCTATCTAACACTTTTTTTTTGATTGACAGCTCTGGCTGTCCTGGAACTTACTCTGTAGACCAGGCTGGGCCTCGAACTCACAGAGATCTACCTGTCTCTGACTCCTGAGAGCTGGGAATAAAGGGCCACCCCGCCCCATCCAAAACACCCTTTTTTACACACACTGGCCTGCCTCCCCCACAGCCATCCCTACCTCAGCCACCACAGCTCCACCGTTCAGTAGCTCAAACCAGCAAGCAGGTTTGCAGGTCCTTCTCCACCCCAGTCGTCCTCTGACCTCTCCACCAAATCCCAGCCCCTGAGCATGTCCACCCCGCTTGCCCAGCACTCTCCTGTTGTGGCCTCCCATGCATCTTCTTCCTCACTGGCACCTATGAGGTTCTCCCCACACGGTGGCTGGCTGTGAGGTCTCCTCCCTAGCCTGCAGCCCTCCCTCTGCAGTCTCTCTCACTGGCATGCCACTGTGACTCCTCACGCTTACGCCACATTCATCCACACATACACCTGTGCCTTCTGGTGAGACTACCTGACCATCCTCTGTTGTCCCCTTCTAGCTGCTCTATGGGGAAAATGTCACTCTACATACCACACGCTCAGGACAACACTGCCCCCTTCATGGCCACAAGCTCCGTAAGGGCAGGGTTCTAGTTCCGCTCCATAGTATCTGACTTCCTACACGAAGCACCATACTCCATGGCCGGCTAATGACTGTAGGGTGCCCCAGCTGCTGCAGGCTCAACAGCAACTCAGGTAAAGAAGGGCAGGCTTGGCGCTCACCTGCACTCCCCAGGCACGGTGCATCCCCCGTGGAGCAAATTACATCCTTGTTTACACATGGCTGGAAGAGAGGGGCAGAGAGAGAGGCACAGCTGTAGCCAGTCATGCTAGCCCTGTGCATGCCCATTTCCACCCCACACGGGGTGACCCTCACCTTCTTTGCACTCCTTGCCCATCCAGCCATCCATGCAGGCCTTGTTTCCATATTGGTCGCAGGTATAGTGGCCGAAGAAGTCATTGCGGGGCCGGCAGAACTTGTTGCAGGTGGCGCTGTAGTAGTTTTCGTCACAGCGCACTCGGATCTGTAGCTCCAGATGGGCCACGTGGCCGCTGAAGTGCAGGCTCTTCCAGCGGTCCTCAGGGTTGATCATGCCAGCGTGGGACACCCGCTCAATCAGCAGCTCCTCTTTGGGAGCAGCAGAGTCAGCCAGCAGCATCGGCTACCCGTCAGTCCCCAGGAACACAGCATAGGCCTACCAGGCAGCTTTAGGGGCAATGGGGCAGCCAGGCAGAGGAAGGCTGCCACCCCTGCAGGAGCCAGGAACAGAGGGCAGTGGAGACACTGTCCAGGCCCCCATGGGAAGGCTGGGCCAGAAGCTCTAACCAAGGGCTTGGGAAGCTAGCACTCCCATTCTACCATCACAAAGATAGGGTCAGAAGGGCTGCAAGCCCTAAGCTTCCCAAACCCACTGAGCATCACACCAGTCATGGGTTACCATTCTCTCTTCCTTCCTGTACTGCATCCAGCTTCCAGAAACACCTAGTGATCCATCTTAAACAGGATTCTGGGACCCATTCACAGGTCCTGAACTGCCTCGCAGCTGGAGCTCCCAGTGCATGGAAGCACTCCCTGAGCAGGCTAGAGAGCTCCTTCCACTGCTGCCTGGGATTTCTATGGCAGCTGCTCACACAGCACTCCTGTTCCACTTTTCCCCCCGTTTCATTAGTACAGGTCCAGCTGGGTACTCAGTGCCTTAAGCGAGAGCTCTCCTAGTGGGCCCACTGCTCTATTCTTGTCATGGCCCCTGATTGCCTTCCTTGGGCCTTGGCTGACCCTGAGCTGATCTCCCTGTTCACATATCCTTGGCAACATCCGTGGTGGGCCTGGGTTTCATCCCGATCATCATGCATTGCTGTGGAAGGTCTCAAGGGGTACATTTGACTATAACCGCAGGTCCAAGCCATCACTCACCCTGTGCCTCCACATTCGAGAATAGCCAGAGTCCCTTAGCCCCTCAAGCTGCCTGTTTAAGGTGCCTCCACATTCGAGAATAGCCAGAGTCCCTTAGCCCCTCAAGCTGCCTGTTTAAGCCTCCTTGTCTTGATACACACAGCATCCTCTTTGCTGGCCTCAACTTTGGCCTTGCAAACTCTGTCTACATTGCAGCCTGAACAATCTATCCCCAAGAGGACAGCATCCTCACTGGCCCCAAGGTCTGCTTGATCTGATTCCCTGGTCCCCCAACCACAGGAACTCCACCCAGATCTTCAGATCCTGCCTCTGGGCCTTTGTAGCTTCTGTTTACTCTCTGCCTGAGATGCTTCCCTATCTGTCCACAGACAATCTCTACCTCATCACTAAAGGTCTGAGATGACCCCCACCACACACACACACCATTACAGGACAGTCAGTCTTGAGGTGATGACCGTCAAGCTTCATTTTCCAGGACAGAGAAAAGGCAGAGAAGCATTTGAGGATATCCCATTCCACTGTATCTACCAACATGGGCACCAAAAGAGTTCACTGAAGATACCAGGAATAAAGGGACTGTACACACAGCTCTGCAAAGCCATGAATACGAAGAGCTCCTTACACTAAAACAAGATGTATGAGCCATTGCCTCCAACACACAGAGAAGCACAGACCTGGCCACAGGCACTCTGGCCCAGCGGACCAGTTTTCCAGCATCTTGGGGAAAGCCTTACTGACAGCTTCCCTCCACCTACCCACTCCCCGCAGCACAGGGCACACTCACCATCTGGAGTGGTGTCATTGTCCCAGTCCCAGGCCTCCACGATGAGGGTGAAAGAACGCTGCAGACATAAGGGTAACTGGTCAGGTGCCTGAGGCTCCTTCCCACCTGCTGCAGTGCTGGGGGCAGGGTGCACACCGCAGACCTGTGAGGCTCTGGGCTGCTCAGGCCTAGCAGAGGGCCTTGTCCCATGGCTCTGTGGTTCCCTTCCATCCTTATCCCCGTCCACCAATGCTAGCTCATCTCCTCTACAGATCCCAGATATCCCAGCTCAAAGGCAGAAGAGTCTTCCTGGCTGCACCTCTCAGGAACCTTTGGCTCCTTGATCTCGGGCTCCCACAGCCCAGCTCAGCCTGACCTGTGCAAGCTCCTGAAGTCAGCAAAGGGTGAAGGGAGGGGTTCAAGCACCTGTGGGGAGAGCACTCCCATTGAGAATGCATCACTGAGGTCTGCTCTGAGGTTGGAAATACGTGGTCTTGTGTATTACAATCCCACTTGAGAGGACAGTACGCAAAAGTCTTCTCACCAGGCACATGGAGGTGCTTACCCAAAGGCCCAACAACAAAATCAGCAGAGTGCACTCAGTGAGACCCATAACTATCACCCCAGGACAGAGATGAGGGGGTGTTCCTTGCTGTACAGGTGGGGGATACTGAAGCTCAAGAGATGATGTGCTGGGTACAGCCTCAGCCCCATAATAATGGCCAGCCCTCACAATCTGTCCCTTCTGCCCCAGGCCATGATGATGAGTACCACTGTTAACTGTCACCTTGGCAACAGAAGACCTGCCCCTTTGAGAGAGTGGCCTGAGCCCACTATGCCTTGTCCCTCGGGCAACCCTTCCTCTGCAGCCGGGCTATGCTGAGTAAATTCATGTTTTCCTGGATGGCCGAGAATCCCACTGGTCATTCCTTGGCTCCCAGACCCTCCCCTCAGACCCACTGGAGCCCCCCATCTAACCTGGTCTAGGCCCTAGACTTTCTAGAACTCCCCATTCAGCCTGCCAGACCCAGCCTACAGGACAGACAGGAGAACCTGTCCTGTTCCCTGTCTGCTGGTACCTCAACATGGACAGCCTCCCTTCCTACTCTGGCATCTCCTCTGAGCACCTGTCTATAGACATAGGGCCCATGCCACTGGGAGCAAGGCCAAAAGCAGAGTGCCACTGGTCCCCTCCAGAAATCTCCTTGGTTCCATGAAGCCACTGCCAGGTTTTTCAATGTTATCCCTTAAGTTCCCCTTAAACCCCCTTCCCCATTCCCACTGTGACTCCCATCCTAACTGCTCTTTCCATTGGTCTCTCAGCAACCACAGGGCCTCCCAGTCCTATCCGCCGAAGCCTAAGAAACCCCCACGCACTATTCTCCTCCGCCAGGATGCGGAGCCTTCTCCCTTCACTCCAGCACACAACCCTAGCTACCTGGAAAGCCATCCTCAGGGCCACCATTTATCCACATCTAGTTCCCTGGTGCCAAGCTGGGCTCCCAGCCCCTTCCCAGGCCTTCCCTACCCAGTTCCTTCAGTTTCCTTTACCCACCTACTCACTCGAGTGCAGAGCACAGACATTGCCTACAGACGGAGCCAGAGAAAGCAAGCGACAGGCCAGGCCATACAGCCCCAAGAGAAATACAACCCAAGGGAGGAAGCACTGCAAGAAACAAGAATGAGGGCCAGAAAGGGGGCTAAAAGGAGGGGAAGCAAGGCAGCGAGTAATGCAGAACAGGGAGGATCACAGCACAGGGCACCATAGACCCCACTGCGGAATCGTCACTGATTCCCTCAAAACAGGCAGCCAGTGAGATTGGAGGCTAACAGGTTTATTCTGCTCCTGGGTAGAAGTGAGAAGCTGATGGGCTGAGAGAGGGCAAGGCCAGGCTGGGCCTGAGATCACTGTCATCACTGCTACAGGTCAAGCCCACCAACTAGAGGCTCTAGCCACAAGACAGGCAGAAAAGCCTGGGTCTGGATTCCCTGCACACACCTGGGTTTCAGATGCACCAGGAGCACTCCCAGGAAACCCACGCCAGCCACACAGGTAGGGTTACCACCACCTCAGCCTGAGCCCAGAGCTTTAGTTACCTGCTCCCGCAGGGACACAGCCAGCCCGCCACCCAAGAGGGCCCATCGCCCGCCAGCTGGGCTCCCTACACCTGCATGGCAGGAAGTCATCCAGGGAGAACCTGAGCCAGCAGGCAGGCGGCACCTTTTGCTTCTCCCACCTGCCACAGTGCCCCCCCCACAGCTCTTCCCTTCCCCCAGCCTGTAGCACCACATCCCTCACTACAAATGGCAGTGTGCATCCCTGCCTGGGAAGTCAAACCCTGCAGTTGATAGAGGGACAATGGCGCCTGGGCTGGAAGCCTGTGGGAGCTTGGGGCCTCGGAGTGAGTGGGGGCTGGGAAAGCTGGGGGCTATGGGAAAGACAGAGAGCTACCACCTGCCCAGGTTCTCTAGAAGCAGAGAGAAAATCCAGGTTCCTCCTTCTAGGCCGCTCCTCCTGGGCCACCTGCCATGCCCGCAGTCGCAGTCCATCACCGTCTGGTCAAGCTCCAAGCCTGACGGCAAGCCCCTCACCTAACCCTCAGACAGAGCTAAGAGGACAGCAGACAAACACAGGAAAGGTAGGCCCGAGACCAGCTGTGCCATACCCCATAGCAAGGTACAAGGCTTGTTCTACCCAGCATCCAAATTGGGCCCCTGGCAGAGCACTTGCTGGCAATGACAGAAGCCCGAAGAACAGCCATATTTCCTAAAACCAGAGCTTTTTTGGAGAGGCCTAGGCCTCTGTCACCATTGTCACCCAAGGAGTTGCGGGGAGGGGCAACCTCTTCCAGGTCTCAGGATCACAGGAAGAGACAGTAGGCCACCCCATGCCAGAGCTTCAACACCATCAGACTGCAGCCGAGGCCTTGCCACCGGTGCCCACCCGCCCACTGCTGGAAGACCCAGGCTCCACTGTGAAGAGGGAAAAGTCAATGAGTCCACTCACTCCTCATAGTCATCTGGGATCACAGCTAGCCCAGGATCAGGATGGGGTGTGTGAACAGGGGCCAGTTCAAGCCTTCGGTCTGCTAATAACAATTCTTTCTGGGTGTTGGAACTAAAATCCCTCATCTCCTCATGGCCAACTACCTCCAGCTCAAGCCCTTGCTGGGCTCCCCAAGGACCTCTCTCTCTCTGGCCCAGCCCACTTCCCATCCCATCCAGATAGCACAAGGACTCCTGAAAACCACAGTGCCTTTCCTGCCAACCCAGATGCACAGCATCCATCCTCCTCCATCCATCACAGTATAGGCCTGTTTTCCAACCACTCCTGTGGGCCCAGGGCCAAAGGCCCCATCCACTTCCACGTCTAAATCCTCCACTGGCCAAGTTAGCTCTTTCTGCCTCCTGGCCCCTGCGTTGCTAGCTGAGAGCCCTACTTCAGTGTGTACTATACAGCCTTGAACAAGACACTCCCAACTCACAAGGGGGAAGGTCGGGTACAGAACAAAGAACCACCTGTTCCTAGCTCCACTCAAGGAGGATTCTGGGTCTCATGGGAATGATATGGGAGACGATGGGCCTTAGATCGTCTATATGAGTATAATGGGTATAATGAGTATAATGAGAGGCCAGTGTCCATCCCAGCTCCAGAAGACATGGAGGGCAGCATGGACCTTTGGTATACATACAAGATACAGATTCCAGAATAGTCTACCTGCATCAGATGGGGCCAAGCCCTGTGTCCACACCACCAGATCTGCTCTGGTACCCTCGGTTCTGACTAGTCCCAACAACCTCAATGCCTCCATCCTAGAGGGGCAGACTTCCTCTGATCACCTTGTCTTACCACCCTCAAATACACCTTAGCCCTCACACATCTAGTACACATTTGGCCATGTGCTGGACAGCCAGTAGGGGGAGAGGAAGGACTTGGGCAGGACAGAGCCGCATTGGAAACTTCAGAAGAAAACATGCTGGGCATCCTACAGCCTCATCTAGCTTCAGGAGTCCCAGTCAAAAAGGCATCCCATCCATCTCAAGGGAGGGGAGCCAGGTTGTAGAACTACTACCATCTCAGCACTTCTGAGCCACAGACCCCACCTCACGTTCACGCAAGACCCCAGATGGGCCATGGAGCCCACACTCTCCCATGCTGCCAATCTTCCAGCTGGTAGATGTGACAGTGCATACATCACTGGTCTGCTACCAAGGAAGAAGACTGGAACAGGTCGCACCCCTGGGCTCAAAAGACAAGGTGGTCAGGCAGAAGGCCTGCAGCAGAGACATCTCCTCTTCCTTCACGAGCAGAGCCCCACCATATAGGCCAGCAACCACCTTGCTTCTCATCAGTCACCCTGGAAGGGCCATCCACCAGACCCCCAAGGAAAGTTCGCCATCCTCTCAGAACCTTCTTTTGCCACCTGCTCAACCCACAGAGCTCAAGCACGTGTGGTGAACACGGCCTCCCCGCTGCTAGGTATAGGCAGGCACCAGAGCCACTCCAGGGAAAACACATCTCCTGGGGCCATCTACAACACGCACAACCTGATGGGGGTTGCCGCACCTCTTCACATCTAAGAATCCACTCAAAGAGGCGCCACCGCAGGTACACAATGCAGGTACACTGCGTTACAGAGCCACAGCCACACCCAGGACAGAAGGGGACTTGTGTGAAGCCAGTGCTTGCTCCCATTCACCTTCCACACAATCCCATCTTTCCACAAGGGCCTCCTGGCACCAAGGAACCCAGTTCCCAGCTGGCCCTTGCTGTTCCCAGGATCCAAAAATGCACCCTGGCTTACGGGACAGAGCTGAACTTGTGGCAAACCAAACAGCATGGCCTCAGGGCTGTTGCTGAAGAGCGGAAATACCAAGGAACTGGCATCACAGCACCACCTCCATGCCTGGCATCAGGTCATGCAGTGAGAGGGAAGAAGGGGAACCAGAACTGTCCCCCAAACACGGGATACCCTTTAACCCCAACCCTCCATCCAGGGTAGAAACCTGCCCGCTCCTGGGGCATTTGAGGAAACCAGCTGGGGACAGAATGAAGGAAGTTAAAATGTCCTCAACACCAAGTACCCAGACTCCAAAGAAGGCAAGGGCCTGTCCCATCCCGTACCACACCAACCGGCTGGACAGCAGGGCAAAGAGCCACAAGGGACACGCGTTGGCCCGCCACATTCCTCCAGGCCCTCCCTGCCCCCACACCCACTACTGCCAACTCGAGCAGAAAACACATCCTCAGGTAGCGATTTGGAGCCACGCTGGCTTGGGCCCAAGTGCAGATGACAGGCTGTCGGCCCTGCTCAGACCTGCCCCTGCTGTGCTGCTGTGGGGGCGAGGGGGGCAGGGCAATAGTAACTGCCTAGGGCCCCTCCCATGCCTGCCCGTGCCTTTTTCATTTCAGGGACACATTTCCTATCACGAGCCCCCAGGGTCAAGGATACCTGACTAGGCATGAGAATGGAAGATACCCTGCATATAGAGCAGGAGCCCAGGAAAAGATAAAGATGCAGGCACAAGCTGGGTGGCCTCGGATAAAAGGGATGTCCAGGGCTCAGAGAAAGGGCAGAGCTGCCCCCCAGCTCCAAGTCTCTTTCAGGACCACGTCATTAGGCAGACCCATTCCCATGGTTCTTGGTAGCTGGACACCCAGGAAAGCTCTTGGATCACTGCCTGATATCCCACTCCATTCCCTAGTCACAGATCTGCAGCTCGACCCACGCCAGTTGTTCTTTACCTGGTTCTCCAAGCTTTGTCCACATTCACTGCCCCTACCTAATTCCATACCTGCAGACAATCAAGTAAGAGTATGAGCTGGGACCAGAAAGTGAACAAAAGCAAGCACCATAATGCTCCCGGCTCCCAGGCCTTTCTGCCACAGGCACGGGGCCTGTCTCCCCCTGTTGCTGGATCCCCATCACCCTTCTTAGCATGCCCAGGCTTGGGCTCCTGCCTGACCTGGCCACCCCTAAGCTGAAACTAACAAGCAAAATAAAACACCCACAAACAGCGGTGCCACAGAGGGTTACAACTTGGAGCCTAGTTAATGTCTGTTCCCTTTGGGAGGGGTGGTCTTTCCATCTGTAGCAGCTTTTGCCAACACACACATCAGGTCATCCCTGCGCAGGTCCCAGGCGCCTGTCCGTGCCCCCGGGCATCCAGGAAACTGCAGG
>LOJH01002376.1:0-43223 GCA_001685095.1 Ellobius talpinus | reverse complement strand
TTTGGATGTAAAGCTAGCCGTGCGGGAGCTGGGCGGGACGAAAAGCAGGCCTGCGCTCCGCTATCACTACAAATATGGCTCCTGTCAATGATGGAAAGTTCACATTTTTATATAGTAGTGGGTAAAGTCAGGTTTTCCATCTAGGAGGTGGGGTGCCCGACATTTCTATAATAATGTCCATTTTCCCCATTTCACTTAGTGTGGTAGCACCCTGCTCTTCATTTCCCCTTTGTCTCAGTGATGTCATCCTTCACTCATCAAACTTTAACAGAATCGTTTGCTGTCATTGAAACTACAGGATCGGGATTTTCTAGTGTTGGAAGATCTTCTACATTCATTAGTTGCTATTTTTCCTCTGTAAATTTTTTCTTTAGTTTGTTTCTCCTCTTTCCTCATTGTGCAGTAATTTTGTGTTTCATTTCAGTTCTTATACTTTCCTCCGTTGACATAATCTCATTCTGCTCTATAATGAAGACCCTAAAGCCCAATATTAAGTATCTATCCCAGTAAGAGATGAGTACAGACATGGAATTCAGGATTTTTCAGCTACCCCTGGCCGTGTGAAGCATCTGATCAATAAGTTGTAAGTGAAAGGATTTCTCCTGAGGCCCTCAGCTCTGGTACCATGGCAAGGTACCCTGAGAAAATTCAAGGATGGGTATCCAAATGTTTCGGTATGCACTGTAGGTTGGAGCTATTGTAAATGAAACTGCTACACCGGAGTTAGGAAGGCATCCCGCACCACACTCTTTATAGCTAAAAGCCAGACTGTTCTTAAAGAGAGAAACAGGAGATTCATTCATCCAGTTTCTGGACCAAGACTTGAAAGCAGCACATACATGATTTTCAGGTCATTCACCCACTGAATTTTTCACTGTTTTGCTAGGGGACAGATGATTGTTTTCAGCACTAATTTTTTTCTGTTATAATTAAACCTACAAGTGTTGAATATATTCTCACCTGAGTAATTAGTCCATTCTCCCTGCATCCATGTCTTTCTCCCCTTTCTCTACTGCTTGTTGTTTCTTCATCTGGAAAAGAGTTATTATTTAAGGCATATAAGGTTACATAAAATTGTGGTATTGTAGTCTCCAGATAGCATGCTGGCATTTTCCCTCTTAACTCCAATTTCTTTTGCTCTGTCTCAGCCAACTTCTATTGCTTTCTTTTAGAAGTAATGAAATGATTGGCCATTTATGAAAGACAAAAATGACATAAATTTATTATTTTATTAAGAAGCATTTAATATTGGGTCCATAATCACACAGATATAAAGCAGGATCTTAGAGACACAAAGTATCAGGGTGCTGTCCTACATGATACCCACCATAATGCTGTAATTATAGACACAAAAATATACCTAGCAGGTTAGGGATTTCAAACAAAAAATATCTTCTGCAAAGTGGAGAAAACTTGTACTGGATACTCTGATGTCAACTTTTCATAAGCTGACAAGTCATCTGAGAGGTGGAAACCTGAACTGGAAAAAAGCATGCCTCCACAAGATCAGGCTGTAGGTAAGTCTATGATGGCATTTTCTTAATTAATGTTTGATGGAGCATTCAGTCTATTGTCTGTGCAGACACTCCTGGACTGGTAGTCCTGGGTTCTATAAGAAAACAGGTTGAACAAGTCATGGGAAGCAAGCCAATAAGTAGCACCCCTCCATGGCCTCTGTGTCACCTCCTGCCTCCAGGTTGCCTCACAGCCTTGCAACAAGAAGATAAAAAGGTTATTGTGCTTTGTTTATTTGAATTAATAAGAATCTAAAGAGGAGATTAATTATTCTCATTGTCTGTCTACTTGTGAGTGTGCACATACAAATGTGGGTACGTTCATGTGTGTAGTCAAGAGATCGATGTCAGATGTCTTTCTCCATCAGCCTCCAGTTTACTTTTTCAAGACTCATGTGTGTAGTCAAGAGATCAACGTGAGATGTCTTCCTCTATCAGCCTCCAGTTTACTTTTTCAAGACAGAGACTCACTGAACCTTGAGCTCACCAGTTGGCTAGAATGGCTAGGTGTCTTGTCGTCTCTACCTTTCCTGCTCAGAGATACCGGCAAATCCTCCCAGGCTCATTTTTTTTTCATGTGGGTTCTTGAATTCTAAACTCAAGCCCTCATACTTCAGTTTAGCAAGCACTTTCCTGACCTAACTAACTATCTCTGCGGACCCCTAAAGGGAGATTATAATAATCGTGATCTAACCTCAAAGAATAAGCCTGGGGGTGGAGCTTCTATGGAGAGCTGATCAAGAGTGGGCGCCAAGACCTTGGGACCCTGGAAATAATCTTTCCAAGCAGAATTTGAATGATTACAGATCAGCAAAGACTAGAATTCTCCAAGCCAGTAGTGGCCCATTTACCTAACATTTTTAAGGAATAGGGATAGTTGGGGTTTATATCAATACATATATAGAAAACTCCAGGTGAGCAACTCCCAGAACTCTGAGGCCAGCTGGATAAAGAAGATGGTTTTCAAGAATTCAGTCAAAGCTCCTGCCTTTGTGAACCTGATAAACAACCTTAAGAGAGTCATTTTCGTCGCCAGGTCTCAGTTTCCTAATTTGTACACTGGGAATACGATGTGGACCTTGTTCATGGGCCCATTAAAAGGAAGCTCACTGGAAATGATGAGTACTTCTAAATTTGAGTGCTAAGGTTTCATTTTCACTGACAAAGCAACCTGGGTGATGCTCACTCTCTCCCTCCCTTTCAGGAGTGAGCAGAATCACTGCTGGCTTGAACACTCTGAACTAAGATCTCATCCCATTCACAACGTGGGCAAGGGCCCTCCAGGAACACTTTCACACTGTCTGCAGCTGCCTCTTAACCAAACCAGAAAGCAGGAGCCCTGAGAAGGACCTTTAAGCCCATGCTTAACAAAGCCTAAGGAAATCTCTAGAAGGAAGAACAATAGGCTCTTCCTCAGCCATCTGAGAACCATGTTTTCTCCCTGCTTGTGAACACTTGGCCCAGAAAGTGTGCATTTAGCAAATTTTCCAGCAAATATTTGCTGTAAATTGAAAATGTTCACATGAGGATGAAATTCTTCTATCTCAGAATCCTGAGGAAATAGCAGCATTGTATTGAAGCCCAGGAACTCTTGTTACAGGATGGAACCAGAGGCTCAAAGCCAGCCCAGCCATGTCACAGACACAGCCAACTCTGACTGGAGACCAGGTGACAGCACTGTAGGGGCCCCACAAACACATAGGTATCTTTTAGGGAGTACCTGGCTTTGCCTGCTCTTTGATCTCTCAGAGCAATCAGCACTAAAGATATTTTCAAAGAAACAACTCTTCAGCACAGATGAAACCATCAATCGGAATTTGGACTGGATTTTCACTAGGCATAATTTAGAATATTAAATATGCCCATTCTTCTAGTATTAAATATTCTTTGAGCTGAAACAAGAGGTGATTCTCTTATTATTATTTCAGAAAGGTAGACCATAAGCTTAAGTAGGAATATGTGCCAGGAAAAAACTCTAATGGAACTTGGGTTTTATTATTTAATAGTACCCCATATAAAACATGGACACTTACGATGGTTGTGCTTTCTTTCACACTTGATTTGAGTTGTTTCAGAGTTCATCAAAGGGAACATAAATATGCATAGTAAGAGGGGCTAGTAAATTCAGTCAAAATTTTGTATATATATGTAAAAATGTCATGATGGAACCTACAATTGGTATGCACTAATTAATAAAAGTTATTCCAATTTTTATTCATGTTTACATTAGCATACAAAGTAATAGGTTTCATTATGGCATGTTTGTATATACTTAGTTTTTGCTGACTTCCTTCTCCAATGTGCTCCCACGCTCCACACACACCTTCCACCCATTAGCATTCCCTGCTTCTGCATTAATTGCAAATGGATTCCACTATCCTCTTTTTATCCTCCTTTAAGACTCTATTTTCTCCTTTCTTGGTTCCTTTTCTAGTTTTATGACCCACACCCACAAACCTATACACATAAAATTAAAATATAGGGTCGTTATACACTGATTAGTTTTTTAATCAACTTAACACAAGCTAGAGTTATCTGGGGAGAGGAACCACAAAGGAGAAAATGCCTCCATCAGATTGCCTGTAGGCAAGTCTGTGCGGCACTTTCATGATGACTGATGGGAGAGAGCCAAGTCACCTGGTGCAGTGCCACCCCTGGGCAGGATGTCCTAAGTGATATAAGAAAGAGCAAGCCACAGGGAGTAATCCAGTAAAGAGCATTCCTCCATGGCTTCTGCTTCAACTCCTGACTCAAGTTTTTGCACTTATTTCCCTCCATGACCAACAGTAATAAGAACATGGAAGATAAGTAAATCCATTTCCATCCCAAGCTGCTTTTGCCCATGGTTGTTGCAGGGAGGGGCTGCTTTTTTTTTCCCGGTAGCCTGACTAGCTTACCCCCAAAATAATAACATAGAAACCATATTATTTAAAACACTGCTTGGCCCATTAGCTCTAATTTCTTATTGGCTAACTCTTACACCTTAATTTAACCCATTACTATTAATCTGTGTATCACCACAAGGTCATGGCCTACCAGCAAAGTTTTGGCACATCTGTCTCCAGCAGTGATGGCTTCATGGTGTCTCCCTGACTCCACCCTTCTTTCTCCCAGCATTCAGTTCCATCTTCCACACCTACCTAAGTTCTGCCCTATCAACAGGTCAAGGCAGTTTCTTTATTCATTAATGGTAATCACAGTACACAGAGGGGACTCACACATCACACGGTGTTTTATAAAAGCAACAGAAACTAACCTAGAGGCCATATATGAGAGAAAATGTGGTATTTGCCTTTTTGATTCTATGTTACTTTGTTTAACATAATAATATCCAGTTCCATCCAATTACCTACAAATGCCATGATTTCATTTTTCTTTTTGAAAGGGGTTTGTAGATGTATGTTTATGATTGTAAATGTGCATACCATATTCATACAAGTGCCAAAGGAAGCTACAGGGCATCAGATCCCCTGGAAATAGAAGTTGCAAGTAATTGTGAGTCATCTGATGTGGTGACTGGAAACTGAGCTCAGGTCCTCTGCCAAAATTCATAAGTCAGTAAGTGCTCTTCACTGCTGAGCCATCTCTCCAACCCTATTTCATTTTTCTCTATAGTGGAAAAAAATTCCATGGTATGTCTATATCACATTTACTTTGTCCTTTGTCTGTTGACAAATATCTAGGCTGATTCCAAGTCTCTGCTATGGTAAAGAGAGGTATAGTAATCATGACCTGCCAGTATACTATAGTAAATCTACTTACCTGAGTAATTCAACATTTAAACAGCTATTATTAATAGAAAAAATGGCACAACTGTACCTATCAATAATTTTCCAAGTAAGAGCTATAGATGATAGGAATTGGACTATGTGTGAGTAGATCCAGGACTCAGGCTTACCACACAATATCCCTCTATTTTCAGAGTCACTTTAATTAAATTCTTTGTTTGAATTTCTTCCTCTATGAATGAGAATAATACTATATATCATTCCTACTTTAAGGGTTATTTTGAGGGGGATAGAATGGCATGGAAGAAAACTTCTTGTAAAGTAAGTAGTACTCTATAAGCGTAAGGGATGATGGTGATAATGAGGGTGTGGTGCCAGTGGTGGCTCTAAGATAAAATAACTCAGAAGAAGTGAATCTGGAGAAATCCCATTGAATGAATGCAGCTATTAATACTGTGCTCTGAGAAGAAATAAATATGCATGAATTATCATAAGAGGGAAGAAAATGCAAAAATATTTTCTTTGATTCTGTCTTCAATTAAAAAGATGTATCTGGCTTCTGCATGCTTTCCATAGCTAGCACACTTACGGTCTTTGCAATTAACTTCTCAAATATTCATATTTCAGTGGCATGCTATAAAAATAATGAATTCAGAAAATTACTGTGAGTGACAAGACTAAAGAAAAGCAAAACGTTTTCCTTTATCCTGAGAATTTTCAAAAGGTTGAGAGGCATAGATAATAAATGTTATGTGCTCTCAGACATAATACTCTCAACTAATAAAATAATCATTTTATGGAGTCCTACTGAGTATATAAACCGCACTTAAAGGGAGGTTTCATGCCCAGCAGTAGATGGCCAGCACAAAATGAACTCAATGGTATTTTTGTAGATTCTTTTGTCTCACATTGCTTTGTTTGGACATTTTTATATTACTGGCTTTCTGCTTGTATATTATGATTTTAGATGTAATGTAGGTTTGGGTATGTGTTTCTTGTGCTTTTTGCTCTTTTTTAAAATACAGGTTATTTGCTATTTTCATTAGCCTAATTATTTTCTAAAGAGAGAGAGAGAGAAGAAAGACATAGAGTTTGATGACGGAGAAACAGGGAAGAAAAGCCATGATCAGAATCCATTGTATTAGTAAAATATTTCCATTAAAAACATTGGGGACAGGTAATCATTTAAAGGATAATTGAACCTGTTGGTTAAACCAAGCCAAAACTAACAGCATAATGATCTTTATTGTGATTGGATACACAAAATATACAGTATCCAAGAGGACATGTAAGTGAAATGTAATGTTTATTTCCAACAGTCATGTGATAAGAATATATGCTAACAAATACTTACAAATTATCAATATAAACAACTTAATAAAAATATATTAAATGGCATGATAAAAAAATCTATGGCAATTTTGATTTAGTCCATCCTTTTAAAAATATTTGTCACATTTCTCTCAGTACTTTTGAAGCTATTTTATGTGCCATCTAACACTTATTAGAATGCCACAGTTTTTGTTTTATGAGCTTATATTTTTATATTCTGTACACAGAATAGATATATGCGTTTTTCTATATAGCCACATTTCATATACTTGCAAAACACATTTTTATTGAAAATATACTCTTCTCTCATACAATATATCCTGACCACAGTTTCCTCTCCCTCCGCTCCTCCCAGCCCGCTTCTTTCCCTCTCCCCCAGATCCGCTCCCCATCCATTTCCCTTCAGAAAAAGAGCAGCCTTCCAAGAGATAACAACCACACAGGACAAAAAAGAAAATACAATAAGAGAAGGCAGAAGCCTTCCAAGGCTAGGGCAACCCAACAGGAGAAAAAGAGTCCCAAGAGCAGGCAAGTGTCAAAGACACATCCACTCCCACTGTTAGAAGTCCCACAAAAACACCAAGCTACCAACCATATATGCAGAGGACTTTTTGCAGTTCCTGTGCTTTCTGGTTCCATCTGGAAAATACACTTTAAAGAAAATATACACTGAACTCACTTCTCCAAGACTGCACTGCTGCAAGGGCAGGGAAAATATAAGGCTAGTCATTGATGTCGAGGAAGAAAAGATGGAGTCAGTTCCTCTGATCCACCTCTCCTCTCTTCTCCCTTCTTTCTGTCATGAGAATGCTCACCACCTGTACTTCTAGCAACAAAGACAGTTAGAAAAGCACAACTCTATTTTACAAACATTTTGCCTGTTTTTTTCCCTTTATATTTGAGTGTGTCTGTTATCTATTGCTATAAAGCAGATCAGAACAAAACTCAGTAGTTAAAGAGAGCAAATGGTTGGCCATCCCATTGTTTCTGTGATCCAGGAGTTTGCTGTGTTTTTTCTGGCTCCCTCCACCTCAAGGTCTTTCATGACATTGCCTTGAAGCTGTTGGCTACAGTCTTGACCATGTTAAGACAAATGGGGCCAAAGATTGGGGTTTTCCCATTTTTATGTTTTTGAGATTATATTTGATTACATTTCTCCCTTCTCTTTCCTCTCTCCCATATACCTCTCCCTTCTCCCCTGCAAACGAATGGCCTCTTTTATTTTTTTAAACTACTTGCTATTGTGTGTGTGTGAGTGTGTGTGTGTATTCATAAATATAACTTTTTCCTATCCCATTCCAAGCCTTCCTCAGTGGCTTGTAGTTTTGGGGGTAGAGTTTGAGGCCTTGTGGGATTCTCTCTGTCCCATTTGGCAGGCTTGTTGATGTCCATCAGGCTTTCCGCTTTGATAGCATCATTGTTGAGATAATCATGGGCTATCACACAAAAGACCTCAGTTTCTCACTGTGTCGCAAAGCTCCTGTATAAAGCTTACAACACAACAACTTATTCTTCCTGGGCCACATAACATGCAAATGAATGTCACTAAGGCAGTACCTGCTTTCTATAAGCTAATCTTAGAAATTACATGCCATAGCTCGATGTATTCTATTCATTAGAAACAGGTCAGTAGGTCCGATGCCTCTTATCTTCTGGCAGGGCTTGAGTACCCGTGTCAATCATTTTGGATCCTTTGCCTGCCATAAACAGTATTTCATGTCAAACATAGTACTTGTGAAATGCAAAATACTTACCTATGGGCATAAAAACAAATAGCTAGCAATGACCAGTGCATTTATTTGTGATTTAGATAAAGGAAATATTCACACGACCAATATAAAATAACTTTTCATAAAATAATATGAAAATAATTTTTCATAAAATAACTTTGATAAATCCATTTCTGCCAAATAATATAATTTAGTCATATTGCAACTCATCTTATATCAACTATATCTAGCATATATACCTATCTATAAAGACTAGCAAGTGCCTAAGATGTGCCTGGCACTGTTCTCAGTGCTAAAGGCCCAGAAACAAAGGAGGTGGAAGCAATTTCTAATGTTGAACTGGGAAAAAAATTAATGGTTTATTTACTTGAGTATTTGGCTGAAATAAGGAAGATCTTCTAAGTGAAAGTGTACTCAAATGTGACCTTACAAACGTCAAAAAGTACTCCATCACAGAAACTTTGCCTGCCTTAGACTTCATGAGTACAATGGGTTTGAAGAAAAACAGACTTGCATCTAAAATATTAGATTGCTGGGCTTATAACATAAAGAAAGAGGATGGAATTTACTAATACATCTTGAGACTAAAATGATGGCTCAGTGGTTAAGAGCACTGACTGTTCTTCCAAGCAACTTTAGTCTAATCCACAGCACCCATGTGGTAACTCACAACCATCTCTAACACCAGTCTCCAGGGATCTGATGCCCTCTTCTGGCCCCGTTGAACACCTTTGCATGCATGGTGTGTAGACAGACATACAGATAAAATACCCAAATGTATAAAGTAAATAACTAAATAAAAGCTTAAATCTTATCTAAGTGTCCATCCAGTTTCCCACTCACTCAATGTTATCTCTGAACTCAAAACTCCAGTCCATGCAGAACAATCATCAGATTCACAAACCTGCTTCTGTATACATCACGATAATGTTGCCATCTCTTTGTCCCTCGACTTCACTAAAATCACAAAAGACCTTGTATCCAGCCACTCTGGGTGTGACCTTAACACTTCCTGCTTTTCACTGCTTTTGTCCTTGTCCTAAAGCAGCTAGCCAAGTCACCAAATAGTCGGTCTACCCTACCACTTCCTGCTCTACACAAGACTGTGCTCTGCCACCCAGGCTGAGCCTACCTTCAAATGCCCCATCAGATGAGCCTTCGCTCCCTGCAGCTTCTGTACTCATCTCGACTTTGATTAAGTCTCCCTTAGTCGACCACATCCTACAGGGTTGTATTTCAATTATAAAGGACCGTGACCTTCATTTCCACATGGTACTTGAAACAGTGTCTGTTCCAATGGTTCACGTTAGAAATCCCAGCATCTCCATAGATTGTTTCCTTTTCTAAAACCATATACAGGGACACAATTTTGAAAGAAAGGTGACCGTCACCCATGTGAAATTACTGATTCTTAATCAGAGTTGGCTCTTAATCTAAAGCTATTTAAGGATGGTAATAATGTGATAGCTAAACAATCTTTTCACATAAAGGTGAATTCTATTTTGTTTCTCATGGTCAGCATGTCAAAATGAAGATTATAGAAGATAGTTAGAGAATTCAGTTTGTTCACACTGTTTTCAGTTCAGATTTCCATGTTCTATATAAAGTGTCATGCAAGGTGCATTGATGTGTGACACCACACCTATCTGCCTGTGGCACTATTAGTTTAAATCATGCAAATAAGCAGGCCCAATGAACAATAGGACTTACAGGGATCTGGACCTCTAAAAAATCCAAAGAAAGAAAACATAAAACATTTCTCTAAAAATTATAAAACGGACAGCACCATAATGGAATTACACAGGATCCATCAGTATTGCCACAGGATCTGTGTAAATGTATAGACTAGCGAGCAGTCACAAGAGCATAAATTGCTGTCGCTGGCAATTAAAGCAACCTTGTACCCTAGGGAAACTAAATGTGCTCATGGCTTCTACTGTGGTTAGTACCATACAATAAAGAGCAACACTGGGCCTCCGGAGGGATTCTGCACAAGGTTGTAGACAGATGTTCTGAATCTTAGAGTCCAACTGGAGTGTATTTAGGTCAAGGAAGAGGGCTGAACAAGAAGAAAAAAATGCAGAACATAAATGTGTTATGTTGACTGCAGTAGACGTTTCAATAGCAATTTTTCTTAATATGCACTTTTTGGAAAGAAATGTGATTCACATAGAACTATGGCTATTTTAAAATAGAAACTGGGGTCCAACTGGAACTACTTGAGAATATAGCATTAGAGAATTTCAATGGTTCATTTGAAAATTGGCTTTTAAAACCAGGAATCAAGGCACAAATGAGTAATGTGGGTGTTCTAAGTGAAAATTATTTTATATTCATAGTTCAGTTAAACTTTCTTAGAAAAGTGATTTTATTTAACATTTTGAGAAATAGAGGAAGAGATAGAGAGAGTGGGGAAGGTAACACAGAGACTCACATTTGGTCTCTTCCTCACGTGCTTCTCTATCTTATTTCTTGAGGCAGAGTGTCTCTCCCCAAACCTGGGCCTTGTCATCTGCCTAGACTGGCGGGCCGGTGAGCCCCAGGGATTCTCCTGTCTTAGCCTCCCGAATTCTGGGTATACACACCTCACAGTTCACCTCCTACAAGTCGTTTTAATTTTCTACATAGTCTTCCTCTCACCAAGATATGTTTAAGCTGATGTTTTCAACAAAAGTGAACCATGTCACCTTACTTTTCCAAATGATATGTGATTCTGGAGTGAGAGCAGAGATGCAGGAGTAGACTGTCAACACATTTTATATCCCAGATATAATTTTAACACTTACATAGAAAGAAACAATGTAACATTATAATGTGCCCAGATAACAAAAATACTTAAGCAGTGATGCTAGTATCTATCCTAACAAACTTCCAGCCCTCCACCTTACTCCATCCTATTATATCTTATTGCTGCTTTGTCTCTATAACTTGCTCTGCCAACCACAGCTTATACATGCACACTATTCATTCCAGTCTAAATCACTGTCTTGCGTTACACACAACATCTAACAGTCCTTCAATGACTGGAATATGATTGTAATTCTAGAGTCCTCTTGACCTTCACTCCCCGAACCTCTCTATTCTTGCTGCTAAGAGAATGAGAACGTGGCATCAGTTGTACCCACGTAAGAAGGATCTATAGAGCTTCTCAGCAATGTAGAAAATATATAAAGGAGATGAATGAATACATTCATCCTTTTTGATTCCTTCATTGGACTAGTTTTCTTGAGTTATTTTTCCCTAGCGGAATATCGTAGGACTACAAAAATGGCCAAAGTGGTCTGTTAGGATACTAGTAAATATGAGTGTAAATATGAACTTAGGAATATGATTAACATAATTTGATATGTGATATAGTATAAGATGTGAAAGTGACTATATGATCTGCTCATATTCTGTTGTCTGAAGATCTCAACTTGGTTTCCCTTTGAAATTTTTTAAGTTAGTGGGCACAAAAGATACATCCTACATCCAGCAGGCTTAAAGTATAAGGTTTGGAATTACTGAGATTAGAGACTAAAAAGTTCTCAATTATTTTTTAAAAAATGAAAGCAAAATTTAGAGGGAAATACCCTACCAATCACCAAAGTTATGGGGTTTTTCTATTTCTTTAATCCTCCCTTTATGTAGCCCACCTAGTTTACTAATCTCTTTCTTTTTCTGTGATAGAAAAACTAAGGCAAACAAGGGAAACTAGAGCCAGTGCACACTGTACCAACCCTCTGGTGCCTGGCGTGTGGCTGTAGACAAAGGCTCTCTATCTTTGAAAGGAAGACTCACACAACTGCTCATTTTCCTGTTAATTTCTATGTGACGGGAACACTCGTCAAATGGGAGCTCACCTAATGGGGTTCATGCTCTTGTTTTCTGTGGGCTGGCGAATTTCTCTAGCCACTTAAAGCATATAAGAGATATTTTAATTGACACCATCAATCCTTGAGAAAATGTTTAAATGTCTCTTCGTGGACAGTCGTCTCTCAACACTGCTAGAGATAAACATAATAAGTACAGCTTCCACTTTCCAATATTTAGCAGATTACTGGAGGAAAACTACAAAATCATAAATTATGGCAAACCTCCAGTGTTTATTCTACTCCGGCATTATGACCTGGCACTGCATTAAATGTTTTGTCATTAATCTATTAAATTCTCACTCAGCCAATGATGTGGGATATATTCTTGTCTTCACTGGTGGAGCATGCAAAATGCATGCAAAACATAGAGAATTTATGTAATATTTCACTCCAGTTACAGAGCTAATAAAAGTAGAATCAGAATGAAAGCCCAGGCATTCTGCGTTCCTAATTAACAACAAGGTTTAATAGTAATGTTCAAAAATAGTTGAGTTATATGAATTTATACTTATTAGAGCAGAAGAATGGGATTCGTAGAGAAAGTCAAATGAAATTGGGACATGGCTGTCCCTAGGCTGAGGACACCAAATCTGAAGAGGTTTTTCTCTATCTTTTTATTGAATCCTTCCTTTACGTGACCATCTAGCTTACTAATTTCTTCCTTTTACTGTGATAGCAAGAACTAAGCCAAAAGATAAAAATAAGAGAGAGTACACACTGTACCAACCCTCTGGTACCTAATGTATGGCTGTAGACAAAGGCTCTCCATCTCTGAAAGGAAGACTCATGAAACTGCTCGTTTCCCTATTAATTTATGTGGTTACAAGAATGCTTGTCAAATTGAAGAGCACCTAAAGTGTGACTTTGGCCACTAAGAACTCATGGGCAGAGCGCTGCGCTCCTGTGATCCCAACATGTGGGAGCCACGGGAAGGAGCAAGAGGTCTAGACTGGCTTGCTCTTCACAGTGAAACTCATCTCAGAAAAAAGAAAAGAAAAAAGACTGGGTTGAGGGGGGTGGCTCATGAGGTAAGACTATTTGGCCTGCAAGCCTGGGAACCTAAGTTCAAATACCCAGTACTCATGTAGAAAGCCCAACATGGGTGTGAGGAGGAATAGAAACAAACAGGTCCCAAGAGCTCACTAGCCAGGCATCCTAGCCCAAACGGTGGGCTTTCTGGCACCGCGAGACTCCCAACCTCAAGGCAATTATGCAGGAAGTGATAGGTGAAGACTCCTAAAATACTGTTGGAACTTCCATATATAAACAAAGTCAGTGCACCCGTACACTCATGTGCATGATCTATACACGTACAGTATTCATGGTACACACAGGTGTATGCACACTAAAAGGGGGTAGAGGAGCAAGAGAAGGAAAATACCATTTGTCATGTGCACAACAGAGTGAAGAAGATGGGTATATGTAGAAATTAACTGGGCAATCAGAAAATCAAAACTACTGTGCTGAAAACTGAATTCCTAAGAGAGTGAATGTATAAAAGGCAATCTTAAAAAAGGTGTTTTTCTACATCCCAACAGTGCAAAGCTTCTCTCAAGTTTCAGGGACCATTAGATGACTTTTCAGTGTTGGCAAAACAAGAGAGAATACTGCAACAATCATCGCATGTTTATTTTTAGTGAATCCCAGAGAATGGCATCCAGCAGTCAGAGTTCCAGGACCATTGTCATTCCATTTTGATGTCCCTTCTGCCTTTGTGATTTCTGTCCATGAGAGACAGACCAAATGTACACACTGTCTGAAAGGTGCTTAAAGCTGCACAGGCTACCTGGAGGAAAAATGGCCTGAGAAATTTCCCCAGTGTCAGCTTTTCTTTACAAATTCCTTACTAAAGAAAACTCAGCTATGAGACATAAGACATGTGTTTTAGACACACACACATACACACACACAAAGATAAAAGAAAGAAGAAAGGAAAGTGAATGAGGACAAATAAATGCACATTCAAGGTTCTGTTTTGTAAAAAGGTTGTACCAAGTATGAACTGTTCAAAAATAATTATCCAGTGCTTCATAGGAAACTTAAGGATGATGAAGGCAGAAAGCTGAGGAGTATGGTTAGGATATCTGCTGAGCAAGAGCTTCTCATTGGTTCCAACTCTTTACAGTGTTCCAGAAAAAAAGTGCTCTGGGAAGATTGATTTACTGAATAATTGTATCTTTCCACCCCCAGTTCTTTGGAACTGTACACCAGAGAAGTCTATGAATTATATTCGAATCTTCCAGAAGAGCATCCCCTCAAGGGTACATGAGACTCAAGTCAGTCATGCGGTGCATCGCCAACAGAGCAAGGCTCTCTATTTACTAAGGTCTTCTTAATTATGACTTCAGCTTTTCCCTCAGCACGACCCATCGATACAGGGTTCACTTCATATAAACTAAGGTCTGCCCCAATACTCCTTGCCCCTTTTGCATGGCTGCCACCATACCCATAGACTGGCCCGGTGTATCGGACTGTGTGTTCCCCATGCAAACTGAATCCCTCTCTGCACAGCCCCGAACTTCTTCTGCCT
The DNA here is from genome assembly GCA_001685095.1 of Ellobius talpinus. NCBI lineage: Eukaryota > Metazoa > Chordata > Mammalia > Rodentia > Cricetidae > Ellobius > Ellobius talpinus. The sequence continues at coordinate 28,535 of LOJH01002376.1, read as the reverse complement.
CTTCCAGCCATGTTCCTTTGGTTTCCTTATCTCACTCATGTTTGTAACACAAGGGAAATTTTCTGAGCTTTTCTTCCTAGGCAGGGTCTCTCCTCAGCCCAGAATCCTGAGTGTCCCCTTCTCTTGTCCTGTTTTGTTTGAGCAAGAGAGGAAAGATTTGAGGGGAAATTGGGCTTTTGGTTCAGTGGTTTGTTTTTTATTTTGTTTTGTTTTGTTTTAATTTGTCATAAGTAGTGTTCAATGCCGGAAAGTCTATTTTAAATGAACACATTTATTTTATATGTGGAAAAGTGATCTCAGCTTTCATTGGCTGTTGTGGCTAGCTAGCAGCTCTGGCCCATGGGAGACTGTGTGGTATGTCAGACAACATAGGAAGGTATCTTTTTTAATCTTAGTTTGATTTTATTGCTGCATTATTGCTGTTAAGTGACACCATGATCATGGTGACTCTTATAAAGGAAACTAACTTAGGCCTACAGGTTCAGAATTTAGTCCATCATTGACAATGCAGAAAGCATGGCAGCACTCAGGGAGACATGGTGCTGGAGAAGTAGTTGAGAGTTCTTCATCTGGATCGATCACCAGTCAACAGGAAGAGAGTGACACTGGGCCTGGTTTGAGCATTTGAACCCTCAAAGCCCACCCCCAGTGACACACTTCCTCCATCAAGGCTACAACTATTCCAACAAGAATAACCTCATAATAGTGCCAGTCCCTATGAGTCTACAATGTAGTGGTAGATTATTTGTATTTTGATAAATAAATCTTGCCTGAAGACCAGAGGCAAAGTGAAAGCCACTAGAGGTCAGGCAATGGTGACACACACCTTTAATCCTAGGATTTGGGAGACAGAGTCGGATCCCTGTGAGTACAAGGCCACCCTCGGCTGCACAAGATCAATGCAGAAACAAATCCAGGATGTGATGGCTCACACCTTTAGTCCCAGTCCCAGGGAGTCACACATCTTAAATCCTAGCACTACAGGGAATATAAAATGGAAGGAGAGAGAGGCTTAGTCAATTTAGTCTATGATTGCCCAGCCTTGGTAGAGGTAAGACTTCTCTAGTGGCTTGGCTGCCTTGCTTAATTCTGGTTTTCAGGTTGAACCCCAATTTCTGTCTCTGGGTTTTTATTATCCATGTTTCAAAACTGGGGACATTTTCATTCAAACTACCACACTTTGTGAAAAAATGTCAATAAATTACAGACCATCCCAACTCCATCTTACTTCCCTGCAACAAGAACTATGGACTAACATTTTATGTCAATATAGGTACACTGTTTCTTTCAGAAGTCTTGTCCCTTGGCTGCTTTTGGTACCTGATTATTTTAGTATTTCCCACACTACAACAGTGAAAGAAAAACAGGTTTAAGGATGAATTTTTTCACTCATCTGTGACTTGGTGATACCTACCAAACTCATCTGATTTAAGACTATAGATTGAACTCAAAATGTGTATTTTATCTGTGATGTCAAAAGAAATATGTCATGGGGCTGAGGAGATGGTTCCACAGCTCAGAGCACAGGCTTGCTTTTTCCCAGCACTCACAAGGTAACTAACAACCTTCTGTAACTTCAGTCCAAGCAGATATAACACCCTCTTCCAGCCTCTGGAGGGACCAGCGCATGCATGTGGCGCCCAGACATCCATGCAGGCAAAACACCCATATGCAAAACCTTTTTTTAAGAAAAGAAAAGAGAAATTATTTCTTAACTCTTTTAAACAAAAGAGTTTAAAGGAAAGGTAAGATTCTGGGAGATACCTAGAAGTTAAAAGGATTTAAAGTGATGATTTAAGAAGTAAGCCAAGTGCTTCTGCTAAATCAGTGAGAACTCAGAACTGCCCCGAAATGACCTATCAAGCCAAATTCACACATCTTGATAGGGAATGGTGTTAAATATTTTTCTCCTTTAAATTATCCACAAAGCATTAGAAAAAGTACAAGTCCTTACTAAAAGAGAAAAGAATTACTAGAAATTAGCAAATGAATTTAGTAATCATTTAGTAAATTTATTATATAAAATTTGTAACAATCAATGCATAAGTTTAAAAGTGTGCTGTGAGCTCTAAATGTAGCAAAGATGCAGGGGCATGTTGGAGCTATGATTTTCTTAGATCCTTGCAAGGTGGCAGAACAATTCCAAAATGCCTCACTTAACCAGAACTTAAATTTCCAAAATCTTCACGTAAGTAGATGGCTAGCCCAGAAATGAGTTAAGAGAAGACAAAATGTAAAAATCTGAGAGTAAAGAAGCAGTGAGATGTTTCTAGTCTATCTCTACAGCAATGAAGTATACACTGAAATGCAAACACAGCCAAGAAAGCAAGGATAAAATTAAGCACAATGATGATTTATACTAAGATATTCTGAGACATGACAGAAGTCTCAATACACCAGAAGGAAAATCTTGTTTGCTCAAATTATTTGTTTCTTCTGTCTAATGAACATAATTCTAATATACAAGCAATAACACTGGCATTTCTTTGAAATGTTGATTCAGTTTAATTATGAAAATCACCAAGGTATTTCCTAGCTGCTGCATCACTCCCTGTACTAAGATTAATCACATCAACATCATTCATTTAATCTTCAAAGAGGAAGCAGTTGTCCACAAAAGCCTTCAAATAGCTTCATTAGTGCAATTTTTCAGTCTCAAACACTTAGCTGGCAGCATATGATTGAGTGTAAGGTCATTATATTCTTCTATTTCCTAATCTAATTTTTTTAATGTTTCCACATTTAATGTAGAAATGCCCAAGTATGGAGGTTTTGTCTTCTCTTTGTTTGGCAAACAGCTGGAAATAAGAAGATAATATGGATTTTGATTAACAAGATCAAAATCACTATGGCTGGAAGTCATGAAATTTAATGTACGTGCTCAAAACCAGTTCTTTTACCCTTTGGGGCTTTTTGATGTTAAAAAAAGTTTAGGTCTAAAATATTGCAGGTTTCTTTTTGGCTTTGTTATCTTTTGTTTTATATAAACAAAGAAAAACTTGGAGGGTAAGAGGCATTTTTTCCAGTTCAGGCAGTAGAAGTACAATGATTCTTTCAAATAAAACTTCTTTGGTGTTTTAAAATGAAAACAATTTTATATTTAAAAATAGAAATAACCTCTATTTATGTTTCTGTGGCATGACCCACTTAATAAGCATCATTTCCCCTTATAAAAGCATTAATAGCTCTTTCTCACATTGGAAACCAATAGTTACAGTCTTTCACAAAGTAACACTGCTCTAGTTGATGCACTGATCTAGTTACAGTGTCAATCATAAAAGTTACTCTGTTACAATAAAAGGAGTTAGGATCTAGCACCTATCAAACTGTGATGCTAGTCTTCTGTAATCATAGTACCTACTCTAAAGCATTATAAGATATATCAGAAAATAAAATTCGCTGAGTCCCAGTACCAAGAATCAAAACTTGCTAAATGGCACTTTCAACTTTGCATCTGATAAAGGGATGATTCATTTGGCATTTGACTGGCCCACTTGCCGCAATCATTACAGTGCTATGTTCACTGGCTGCGCAAAGGGGAAAGTAAGGATAAATCATCCACAGACGCTCTCAAGTTAATATCTGGTGACCACATAATGTCAAATTTTTAACACAAGATCTGCCCATGACAGCATAAATAATGGAGTGTACTTGCAGTTCAGGTCAAGAGATTGGGGCTTTTGATCATGGAAGCAGTCTATAACTAATTGAAATGACATGACATAATTGCACAGGAATTTATAACACAAATTATATAGAGAAATTATGACACTTAAAATATTAATTTATTTAAATTACTTCAAATAAAATGGTATGCATTTGTGAAACCAAATTCAAATCAATACAACCTAATTTTAAGATCAAAATCCAATAATGAAAAGAACCCCCGTTGAAAATAATCGGGATTGCCTTTTGCCAGCCTTGATGAGAACACCAGTATAAACTGGCACTATTAGAAAGAGGAGCAAGACACTGTATCATCTATGTGTGTTCAATATGATTATAAGAGAAAACTTTGTGTTCCTTAACTTGAACATGTATGATGTTTTATGATCTACTATATAGTTACTGTATAGTAACACATATATACACATACATATACCTTTATACATATATATTTATATAGTAGAGCATTATATATATGTGTGCTGCGTAAGTCATTTGGGGAAATACAAAGATAAAAAGCATGCTTTTCTTTTAGAAGACATTATTATGGCTGAAAAACCAGGGGCACAAAAGGAGACTACAGAAAGGAAGCACATGCCTGAGATGTCATGTGCACAAGACTAGGAATGCCCTCATGGCCTGGTAACCTCTGAGCTGTCCAGGATAAGGACTGTGGTGAAATGAAAAGATTTTCAGAGAAAACATTAATTTTTACAGTTTAAAATGTTTTACTTTTTCCTCCCACAACTTAATGCATTTGTGTCTTCTGCAGTGAATAATTTAAAAAATTTTGTGTTAGAAGTATCAAGTGAATTTTCTTGCAAAAAAATCCCCATAAACTCAAGAAGACTCAGTATTTATTCCAGAGGACATTTTTAATAGTTCATATCAGACATTTAATACACACAATCTAAAGTAAGACAAATAGATAATAATATTGGACTTGAGTGTGTCTAACCATATGGAAAACATGTGACTACTTTTAAAACATCAACATATTGCTTAGTTTTGCTCATGTGGAGTCTGATAAAAAATGAACTCATTGAGCACAGCATGGTGGCACACAGCACTTGGGAGGCAGAAGCAGGTGGATCTCTGTGAGTTCAAGACCAGCCTACTCTACAGAATTAGCTCCAGGACAGCCAAGGCTACACAGAGAAGCTCTGTCATAAGAAACCAAATATATGCATATCATCATTTTGAGAAAATGCTTAAATTAACAATGTAGTTCTGTGTGCTTTTTATTATTTCTTTCTGTATGCACACTTTTAAATATCTGTCTGGAGTTGGGAGTAGAAATCTGATGGCAGATAATGGTTAACCTATCAAGACCTATAGTACAGACAATAAAATATCATTTTGCATAAGGAAGAAAAGAAATAAATGTGAATTTACTGGATTTATATAATTCAAAAATACTTCTAACATGCTCTTTATAATTTCAATAATCATCTTAAAAGTAAAGAGCCTATCTTGCAGTACCAGAAAATATTAAGAAACCAACACAGGAAATTAGGGCCAGGAGAGTACTGACTGTATATTCCTGCATGCTAGCACATAAAGGATAAATCCTTCATACTGAGAAATGCATGAAAAGTTTGGAAAACAAAAACAATCTTATATAAATGAATCCCTGATACGAGTCCCCTTCTGAACCTCTCAAATTCATCTGGCTAATTCCAGGATACACAGCAGGTCTTTCAGCTTTCAGCTAATTCAGGGCATAGCCAAAACGCTTCATTCTCGAAACTCTAAGGAGCTGAGAATCACCTTTCTGACCATCTTTCCTGTCTTCTATATATCCTCATAAAATATTTACTCTTCTCCTGAATGACCACTCTGATTATCCTTAGACTCTTTCAGATTTTCTGATGATGTCATGGAAATGTTAAGCCCATTATGCTAAGTTAGGACCTCCATCTGCAGTGACCTCTTGGCACAAGCTTCGAGGACAGCATGATATTTTTACATAAAAGTTAGTCTTCATTCAAATCCTTGAGGTCTGATCCTGAAAAAAAAATACTGACAGCTCAATCAACCCTAATAAATACTTAACTAGGTCCATGGAAAAACGCAGAATACAGTTCCACCAAGAAAATCCATTACACATTTACAATTGAGTCATAAAATATGTCTATAAAGTGTACAATTATTTTACCACATTTTTTATTGGAAAATAAGCATTTAGTGTAATTTACAGGTTTAACCCAAAGGTAGAGAGTGTATGACATTCCTTTCATTAAACGATTAGGGGAGTCAGGAGTGACAGCCCCCAACTCTAATTATCTTTAAAGTAGTGTTTCAAATTTATCATGCATAATGCAATTACAAATCATAATTAAATTAATTCATATTGATTTAAGATTTTATAAGTTTTTAATAACTACAGTGCCGAACATCTATTTCCACAAGCTAACATTGGTATCTCCAAGCTGGTGGAGCACTCCGCTGTCATTAAAAACTTCAAGCTTGAAGCTACTAAATTGTAGGTAACGACTAACTTTTGACCCTGTAAGTGGGGGCTGGAGTCAGAGCTCAGGTGTTAGAACTGACTGACAGAGGAACTGGGTATAAACCTTGCCACCATTAAAAATGGTATTCCACATCTAGAATTTTTTGAGCATTTAAATATGGTTTTGGCCACAAATTACATCCAATTTAGAATCACCAGAGCTTTAAAATCTATCCACATTGGAAACACACTGACCTCGTCTTTCGAACCACGCCTCTTTCTCAGTTGCCTTCACAGAGTAGCTCAGGCCTTGTTCCTGAAAATAACAGCAACTTTCCAACACTCTTCTGACCGAACCCTTGACTCAAATAGACCAAAAACCAAAAAACAGAAATGCAAGTGCAAAAGTCCTTGCCCCAACTTTAATGAGTAGCGGAAACTCAAGCAAACTCTGCCTCACACAGCAACCTGTCCCGCCCCAAGCCTTAGTCCATTCCAGATATATCCCTACTTCCCCCAACTTGTTTTCAAAGAGTAGCGGTCCTTCAGAAGGGACCACATCTTAAGGCCCAATCAAAGACACCGGGGACAGCTCCCTTGTTTCTCTCCATAACTTCTGGGAGATCAGGGAGCATTGGGAAGTGGGGATGTCTCTGAAAGATTCACGTTTTCTATGATAGAAACAAATATTGGAAAAGTTTTTCACTTCAGTCTGGTTTTGTCACTACTCAAGAATTACTCCCTTATGATAGGAGTGGTGTATATGTTCAGTCAAACCTACGGAGGAACCTAGGCACACAACCCGCCTTTTCAGATCTCCAGAGCCTGGGAACTGTGAGCTGCGTGTGCTGGCAACTGGTCAATGGGAAGTTTGGGTAAAGGCTTGAGGATTTTTATTTTGTTTTGGTTTTTGATTTGGTGGTTTTCTCTGAATGTGTTAAGGTTTTAAGGCCTAGGAGAGGAAAACGGAAATGAAGTTACTGGAGTCAGGAGGGCCAGCTTGGAAATGGAAGTGATATGAGAAAGTCTCAGAAATGACTCCTATAGGCACAGTGTCCTAGACCTCAGTAGCCTCTCAGATGGCCAGCTTGCCACCAAGCACCTCCTAAGCTTTGGGGAGCAAGCTCCAAACATTCTGAGGCAGGAATTCTACCTCTTGCCTGGGCGACTTCTGAGGACCCATTTGTTGCTCACTAGCGACCCCTCTAGGTAATGTGGGGCAGATGCAGAAGTACAGAAGTTCTTCTGGGGTTAGGACTCCTGCAACTTTGCGGGGAATACACCCTTGGGAAAGACTTTATTCTGGAGTTTCACAAGTCTCACACGGGAAAACTTCCCTCCTCCAACCCTGTCCAACACAGAAACCTCATCAGAGCCCCTCCCCGGGGCCTCTAGGACCTCTGGGACTGAGCTCCTAATGACCAAGACTGTGGAATGGGGGGTAGTAACAGCAGAACCTCCCCCCATCCTCGCCATTCTGGGAAGTCCATGGTCTCATAACTTGCAGCATACAGTGAACAAGGGAGAAAAGTCTCCAAACTCAGCAAGAGGTCATGAAAGCCAGAGAAGTGCAGACCTAGAGCAGACACACGGTTGAGGCAGTGGAAGTTCAGGAGTCCCTTGTTGACCACTTTTGATCTAAAATCTGTTCTATGTGAGTTCCAACCATTGCAGTGATTTCAGAGCCAAACAAGCTCATGTTGCTTTCTTTAGATGATCTTTAGTTATTGAACAGTGCACACAAGCAGGCAGACACTCACACACATCCAGGGTAAGAAAGCACGGGGGGAGGGGGGACAAATGTCACCAGTATCAGTTTCATCTACACCCCTTTCCGGACACAAGTCGGAATTGCAAACCTAAACCTAAGACAAGCCTTAAGGGTAACCACATCAGCTCCTTCTTCCTGTTTTAATGTTCACTGCTCTAAGTCACATACTAACTGGCAAAACTAGTCTTCTAGTCTGGTTCAGATTTTTATTTCTTTCTATTAAGGCTCTTTCCACCACAGAGAGATGGAATGTTCTCACTGAACAGGGAAACTCTGTGAAAGAACTTGACGACTTAGCCAAAGATTTTGGGAAGATACTTAAGTTGTAAAATAGTCTTTACACTAAAATATTCTACAGGGAAGGGGAGAGAGAGCTGGGGGTTCTCTAGCAATTTCTAAGCACATGGCTGGGAGAAAATGAAATTAGTTCAAGCAACTATAACACATTACTCCCATTAACTAATGTTAACAGATGGCAATATGAATTTTCTTAAACCTCAGTTGTTTACCAGGATGTTCAAGACTCTAACCCTAGGACTAGAAATGTCAGATTGGTCCTGTGTGCCTTATCTCTGAGACTGAGATCATAAACCCTCCCCTCTCCTGCATAAATTACAGTACTCTCTTCTCCACGGTGAACTAGAGCCCATTGGGGAGTGTGGGGAAATAGTCAAAATGAACTAGTTAAGTCTTCCAATTATGGGTCAATTTTAGTACTTATTGAAAAAACATGGGTGAGGTGGTCTGACCTATTTTTTGGCATCGGTATGTATGACTAGCAGTCTAGATTGTTAAGTTTCCAAGCAGGAATGAGTTTAAAATGCATGGATTCTATTATGTGTACAATTTAATCACAAGGTATTTAAAATAGACATTTCCATCTAAAATCCAATCAGAAATCAACACAGTTCCTCGGGCGTTAGATGATCATCTCGATTTTGCATTTGTAAACTGGGAGAAATAAATGTGACTTGTGGATACCAAGAGGTCAAGTACGGCTGCTCAAATATTTTTCTTACAAAATGACGGATTTATTAGACAAATAAGTAGCCTGGCTGATGCAAACCCCCCAGTGATTGAATTTTGACGTTAAGTCAACAACAACTCGAACTACATCAGTGCTTCAAGATTTAGTTATGATGGTAGAGATTACTGAACAAATAAGAGCCAGAAATGAATACAGATTTCCGAGGAGCTGCCCCTAGCACCCTCTTCTTGACATTCTCCTCCATATGCTCCCCCTGTTCACACTGTATTATAATTAAAGGACTTGACTATGTCTCACGATTGGAAAGGAACTTTAAAATAATTAGGCATATTTTTCTGTTTAAAAAAAGGAGACAGCCTCAGAGAGAGAAAGCCAAATGAGTTTCTTAATAAATTCTTTCCTGGTTTGAAAGTCACCAACAATTATATTGGAAGGAGAATGCATGAAATGTTTGTCTCTTTCTCTCTCTCTTTCTTTCTTCCTTCCCTCCTTCTCTCTCTCTCTCTTCCTCTCTTTCTCTTCTTTTTTCATTATGTTTTGGTCACATACTCTCCCTTATGTCCCTAATATCATAAAACATAATTCTGTGTTGTTTGAGGACTTGGGACATGCCAGCATTCCAGTTGAAGATCAGGACCCATTGGTAAATAATTAAATTACCTACACAGATTAGGAGTATGGATTTCTCTTCTTCCAGTGTTAAAAGCAGCACGCCCATGGTTGCGCTGGCCGAAGTGCTGAAATTTTTGTCTTGCATCTAAGGAAGCTCAGGCACCTCACAGGGAAGATTTGGAGGGAACTTATTATCTCTTATCTTCTGATAGAAACTCTTGCATCTAAGGAAGCTCAGGCACCTCACAGGGAAGATTTGGAGGGAACTTATTATCTCTTATCTTCTGATAGAAACTTTAAATAATTGAGAGCAAATTTAAAAACATAGCAGTTCACTTCTGGTATTTTCAAGGATAAGGAGACTAATCTGTTTCTGGTGTGAAAAAGTCATTTATTTTATATATGACGTGTTTATTTAGAGGGAGGGGGACTCAGCTTCCCTTTGTGTCCTATTGCCCCCACCAAGTATACATTCTTTCTTCTTACTTCTTTTTCTGATGCCTCCTTCTCTTATATCATGATTTTCACTATCGCCTCTGGTTTATGGAGCTTCTTGTTGTATAAAGACAAAACTACATCTGATTTTAAGGCTTTGTCTTATTAAAGACTTTGAGATAACACGTTCTTGAAATCAGAATTTTGCTTTCTGGGTGACCAGCCTCAGACCACTAGAGGCCATAAACTTGAGCCAGATATTTATTTAAATGCAATAATAATGCCAGTCTGGAAAACAAATCACTCATCTGGGCTTCTCTCCCAGTTTACTATATTCTCTTTCTATGCAAGCCTGGACCCCTAAACTGCACATATGTTTTCACTATGCTGGACTTTAAAATCCAACCATGCAAGGTGACCTCCTTGGAAAGTACACCTGGCAACTTAAAAGTCAACCTGCACTAGCAATAGAACCCACCACAAAGGAATACATGATAGGTTGTTGTGCCTTGTTGCTCCCAGGATTAGCTAATAACTTGCAACAAATTCTCCTTTCTATTAGGAAGGAGAATTGCTCTTTCAAAAACAAACAAACAAACAAACACTGGATAGCATCGTCTTCCCCAAAATACTTCTGTTTACAGTTGCCGGAATTTATTTCCAGATTTATATTTCAATATGCTCTTTAGGATGCAAAGTTCCTGTCAAATTAAAGAGTGCTCATGTCTTGCCCGCTTCCAGCAAATCACCACAGTACCTAATAAATCCAGCTGGGGTTCCTTCCACGGCCTGATGCTGCTGAAATCATTATTGTCCTGCCTTGTTTCATGTCAGAGGCCTCTTTGCCTCATCTGTCATGAAACCAATTTCACTTTATTTACATCCATTTGCTAGTTTAATTACTGTGCTGATGAATAGCCTGAAGGAATTAAGTTACGAGTCTTTGGAAACCAAAAGCGACAGATATATGGGCTACCTTTTAACTACGGGGGAAGAAATAAAGGCTAGTGGCTTACACCAAAATTTAAAGATAAAAAGTGTCTCTCCCTACCTAGCTACTCTTGCAATCAGGGTGATCCACCTTTACGTATTCATCATCTCCTGGACGAAAGTGTGCTTTAGAATTCTCCACATTTGCAGACTGACTTCAGTTTTGTACACTGAACGGACCACCCCCTTTTCTTTTTCACTGAGTCACTTAGGATTTCCCAGTCAAACCAAGCAACCTAAAGTAGCAGAGTCTTTATTAAAGCAGATGCCAATGCTAACCTTTCCCTGTATCTAAGATAGATCGATGCTTTCAGAGAACTGTAAAACTAACACACAAATCTAACACACAGAACAAAGTACTTCATCTGTATTTGGTAATACTGTAATGGCACTAAGATAATTTTTGTTTCTTATAATTAAACACAATCTCTCCCTTGCTGTTATTGTATGTTTAAATCTTGAGTGAGAACATTCTTCTACCTTTCTTCTTTACACACCCAATGTAATAGGATGCTGTGAGTATGTATGCTAATTATGAGGCCTTCTGGTGTATATGAAAGGTCTGCTCTCAAGTATATGTAAGTGATCAGTACACACAATAAATACATACACACTTAAATATAAGATCAGTAAGCTCCATATATTAAAAATTAACTTCTGCAGTATAAGCTTATTAATCATGGCAATATTTTAAAAGAAGACATTTTCAATGGCATTTATCTCAGGTCATATCACTTATTAAAGGTTTTAAATAGAAATTTGGTAACCTTTCATGTTATTTAACCTCACCATCAATGAAAACAGAAAATACAAATTGACTTTTATTTATATTTACTCTAGTCTCAGCTAGAACTGAACATGAAGAAAATTTAAGTTTTAAAGTTATCTGAATTATTTTTTCCTCCATTGCTCTGTTTCTGGTATAGTTTCTAAAATTTTTAAAATTAATATAATCATTTGATTTATTTAACAATTATGTATTTTTAGGCATATGATAAATAAGTTTATCACTTAGTCTATTTTATTTTTTCTTATAGACTTTAGTATGCACAGCATTTATTTATAGCTTCTTCATTTTGAGTAGAATTATTTCTAATGTTGCACAAACTTTCTAAACTAAATATATAATTGAAAGATAGTTCAAACATTGAAAGGTATTCCAAAGCAGAAATGAGAGGGGTGAGGTTTCTTTTTTTAATGTTTTCTTATTTAATGCTTTTCCCACCTGGATATTCTGCAGTTTAATTTATTATAAATCAGCATAGAGGAAGGAGCAAAAATGTAAAATGTAAATGTGTCAGAGGAACTAGAGGTAGTTTAAAAAAACATTGCCCATGCATATATATATTAATGTATTACATATTCATTATAAATCCCTTGACACTTCCCTCTATGCCTTTCTTGTGTCCTTATAATAAACATTTCCCCCACTCTTCCCACAGTTATAATAAAATTCATCTATAAACAACACACATCACAAAAAAAGTGTGTGTGTGTGTGTGCCTAGAGAGTCTTGCTTATAAAAGTTGTTAAACACAGGCACCCTAGACAGGACCCGTGAGGAAAAATTTCCTTCTATACACCACATCCAGACACAATACTAATTCCTTGGTAGACGTTTGTGGACAGTCTTCCCTGAATACAAAGGAAAGCTGCGTTGATTTTTTTAAAATATTTTTTATTCCTTTTGTAAATAAAAGAAAAGTAACTGGAAGGGATTTAAATGCTTTCTCTTTCCCTCTCCCCTCCCCCATCAATTTCCCCCTCCGCCATCCCCTTTCCAAGAGCTTCCCCTCCTTCTCCAGCTCCTTTTGATTAATAGATCCATGTGGCTAACGGCCTGACATATGGTGTGCGAAGCAGCTTGAGATAGTACCTTAGGCATCCCCTACGGCCATTAACATATTAGGGGCTTATGTGCAGTCAGACCTCATTGAGAGCCAGCATTTGCGGAAAGTCTGCACCCCAGAGCTGTTTGATAGAGAGTTTCAATAATGTACCAACCACTCTTCCACTTTAGGGGAGTAGCTGCTGGTGCTGAAACACTGAGACGGAATTGAGTAAAATTTAGAAATAAGATTCAGTTACTTTCAGCAACAACTGAAGGGGGAAAAAACCACTGTGGTTACATCTGTTTGTATATGGATGTGCACGTGGTGGCTCCGGCTCAGCTTCAAGCTCACAAACAGGCTCAGCTCCTGAGTACCACATCAGCAAACAGCCAATGTCAGCTGCCTGGATTTATTTTGTTTAAAGATTTATTTTTGCCTAAAGTCTTCTTTATACACAGAATACTAGCAGTAAAGTACCAGTACAGTTACTAAAAGTTATTCTTCAAAAGCAAATACAAAACCATGTAATTTTAAAGGTAGACTTGATTCTAAACTTTATTCTAAACCTTGTGGCTTGATTTTTTTTTTCTAGTAGAGGAAATCAAATGCAGTTTTACAACTGTGGCCCTTAAATAGAAAAATAATGAAAATGTAACTTCAAAGGGTGTGCTCATATTTTAAATAGATTGGTAATCAAATCCTTAGGGAGATTTTTAATCCTTTGAGATTCCTAAGAAAAATCTCAAAGTTTACTAAAAGTCTTGACAACAACTCAAGAACGTGGAGCAAACCCCGAGAGTATACATTCGATTATACAAATTTTGGGTGAGGGAGATAACATTAGAAATCAAAGGAATCGTTTCATTCCCAGCTTATTTGATTCACGTTAACCTCAGAACTGAGACTTGAAATTCGCTTTGCCCACGCTCCTGCCCTTCCAGACTCCTGCTGAGAAGCCACTGCATGGCGTTTGAACTACATTCTTGCTGTTTGCTTGGCAAATAAATACTGTTCCGCCCTATTAAACCTTTTAGGTAGTTTTCATCTCTGGGTATCTCAAATACAGAGCTAATAAGTCAGGGCTTTGAAGCTGGTTCACTTTCAAACTATAGCCCCGAGGCGCTAAAATCCACAAAAGGTAACCGAGAAAGTAAATTGCCAGGAGCAATGCGCACCCTCCCTTTCAAAATTACTGGGACGGTAGCCTAAAACGGTTCGGTTTCAGTGAAGAACCTGCTTTCTATTGGCAGCCCCCGGGGTTTTGTTCCGGTGCCACTCCAAGGGAATCAAGAGAGAAGAGACATGTTTAAGTTTAAAAACCTGGGGATTTCTAGGAGGAAGGTAGAGATGGGTGGTAAAGGCCGAAACGCTTTCCCTAAGTTGATGTTGGTAAACAAGTGTCAGAAGATAGATCAGGAATTGGTACTGAGTTTCAATAACTTCTACGTGAGGCTTGTCAGTATGCGCTCCAGACTGCTGACCGCACTTAAACTCACTTCAAATCTAGCCACTAAGATGACTCTCTGGAAAGACTCTAGCTTAGCGCACAGTTAGTTGTTCCCCGCTTTTCCCAGTCCCAAGAACTCCCCCACCCTCACATGAGGTTCTTTATAGTTTAATATAGGCAAACAAAACAACTGAAACATATGTTTTGTTTTAAACTGGGGTGAAGAGCGCTTGTCGCTCAAAGGCTTCATATTCTCAGTAGATTTGAGAAGAAAGATTAGCCTGATCGAAACACCTCTGAACCCTGTCAAAGGTACCCTACCTGCCTTTTCGAATACCTACATTTCCGCTGCTAAAACAGAATGCAGATTAAGATTCTGCGCAGCCCAGGACGCCACCTCCCAAACCAATGAGCCTCAGAGCCCTCTTCGCATTTAGCTTCTCTTTCTTTTTCTTTCTTTTATCACAACGATTTGGTAAAGTCGCGTAGATGATCAAAATTAACATAAATCATTATTAGTTATTAGGATTTGCTCTAAATTACACTGTGAGTACCGCACTAGCCCCATCTGCCGCCCCTGCTCTCTCAGCAATAGATTGCAGATAAAATAAATGTCCTTACCCCATTAGAAGGTTCCTGTCTCTGTAGCCAAAAGCCAAACAAAAGCAATAAATACCAGGCTTTTCCTCTCCACTATTCAGCTGTGACTCTTTTCATCAGCTCTTCCACTGGAAAAGCTCAATAGCTGCCTGAAAATATTGCATTTTATATCACCAAAGGGCGATTAATATTGCATTAACTGTATTTAACATTTTTTAAGCGCGAGTAATCTACAAAGAGTTAGTTTCTGTTAGTAAGTACAGGGGCATCAGAACTCCTGCAGACCGCTTAAGATAGCCTTATGAACGGATTATTTATCTCATACGTTGTAATTTTTTTTAAAAAAATAATGTAAGGCTGTGCCGCGCGATGTTTGAAGTAGAAGAAGCCGTGCTAATGGTCTGCTTAAAGTATTCCGACACTGTCTGGAGACGGCTAGGTCTCTGCCTTCATTAAATGTTTATTGTCAACACTTGGCTGGGGCGGGAGGAGGAGAAGAGACCTGTGCAAGTGAGTTTCCGCGGCTGGAAATTGTCAACGTTTTGTTTTATTCTGATTCACGTCTACGGAAGTTTGTATACATAGTGTTGTGCTGAGGCTAGGCGTCGGAGTTATTAAACAAACTTTCGCTTGTAATTCGTTTCACTCAGTAAATGCACAGTCTCTTTCTTCTCCATTCCTCCTTTTGCCTGCTCTGCCCGTCCCTTCCACTTCCCTTCACCCGGCCCTCCAGTCCTCTCTTTCTCTAAATTTCCCGATGGCCACCTCCCACGGAGACAAGCCGGAGCGCACTTCCTCATTGCACCCGGGAATCGGAGGGAGAACGCAAGGGCTTTGGCGATTTCTCTCAGACCTAAAATCTTCCACTTTGATTTAAGATTTCACCGAATTCCGCGGGTCGAAAACCTTAACAGCCCAATCCTTTCGCCCAGGTATATTATCTTCCCTAGTCTAATAATTCGCCCTAGTAGCAGGGCATTGGTCAAGTTGCGTCTTGGCAACAAAACAAAAGCCTAGGTCAGATCGTATTTATCCAATTCTTTTAAATAACAACAAAATAAACAAAAAAACCGTGCAAAACCAATTTTGAAACTTCTGCATCCTTTAGCTGACTTTTGACTTAGGCAACGTGGGATGTTGAGAGAGTATTTTTAACCAAAATGAGGTTTGAGTCTTCTCCCTTTCCACTCAGACCAAATCCTCAAAGACACTTAGGAGAGGGACTCGACCTCTGACAGCGCCTAATTTTGAAAACCGGAACCGCAGCTGACTCTCCCTAAGGGCGGGGCGCGTTCAGTGCGCATGTGCGGAGTCTGCTCCCTCCCCCCCGCCGCGCTCCACGCGCTCAGCGTCCGCCCGGACTCACCCCCGCCGCAGTCAGCACTCGGTGGCCACCTGTGCGCACGCGCGCGGGTTGCCTTGGCCTTGGGCTCTTAACCCACTCGCGTCCTGCGGTGCCTGGCTGAATGCTGACCCGGACCGAAGTGCTAGCTGTTGGGGGGGCGCTAGAAACCTGGGGCTCGGGGTCTCTATCTAGGCTGGGGGGGGAGTATGGAGGCCAGCACACAGTACACCCTAAGGTCACTTGGCGGTAGACAAAAAGCCGCGCTTTGGGCGGCTCGGGGACGCCGGCTTCGTAGGGCTTTGCAAAGGGAAAGTAAGAAGTTCGCGTCAGTGGGGGAAAGGCGGGACCCCTGCTGGGTGAAACGAAGGCCCTGTTACTAAGGTTCAGAACTGCACCTCCCCGCCCTGGAGTGGAAAGTTAAGCAGGTGGGCTGCAAAAGGCAGCTGCCAAGGAGCAGACAGCCCCGCAAGCCCTTTCCGCAGCCACAAGGAGTTGGAGAAGCTCTCGGACGGCCAGCGCCACCCTCCGCAACCCGCGGGTTTTCAAGGATGGAGTCACCCAAGGCTGTTTCCCATCAAGCTGACTTGACAACAATTAAGAAAGTTTTTAATTAGCTTCTTGTTATCATTCATTTTATTAATTTCCAGAACTCTCAGGCCATGAATTATTCAGAGGGCAAGCCAACCTGAGTGGGGTGGCCGCGCGTCCGCGTCGCACGTGCCCGGCTGGACTGCGGCCGTGTTGCGCGCCTCAAGTCGCAGAGGCGCGAAGGTTTGATCAAATATTAAATAACGTAATTATTGCGACAAGGCTTATCTCGCAGGTGAAAGAGAGGCCCCCACGAGAACTTGATTTCAGCTGTTTTTTTAAAAAAAATCAATTAGGCTGGTGGCCCCCTTTCAAACAGCCGACGAGGTTTATGTGGCTCTTCCCTTGTGGCGCAATGATAGTGATGGTAGAACATTAGCCAGTATAATTGTGGCCGTCACCTCCCCTCTGGCCATCCAGACCCTTAGAGTAAGGTTGGAAAACCCGGTTTTTAGCCCGTCTAAAGCTCTTGTTTATACTTGAAACACTAAATAAGGAAAGTCCACCCATTTGCAAGATGGAATAGGGGTGTTTGGGCAGGTGGCAGTCAAGTGGAGAGGCCAATGCACAACAAAGGTGAATGTGAGCCTAAGACTGGAACTTACCACCGTCAGAGTCTTGCTCTGGATCCTCCTCCTGCTAGACCAAGTGTAAGAACTGGACCCACGCAATCTTATTATCACAAGAAAGTAAAAACCGATACAATCACGGCTGTGGGTGCCTAAGGTTTATTTAACAGCTTATAATTGAGGTTGAGAGTAATTTCAGAACACGCATAAGACAAAAATCTATCCAGAAGTTAGCTGATAGATGCTGTGGCCATCCTTTGTTAGATCTACAGAAAAAGCAGAACCCCACGAAGAGTTCGGAAAGCAGTTTTAAGAGGAAGGTAGCATTACTGTGGCTGCTGCTTTTAATGCATATTTTCTCTTTCCTTATGATGTTGCGTGTGTTAAGAATCTAAAACAGAATCAGAGCCTAGTTCTCCTTACCCTCTGAAACTTGTGTTCTTTAGCATTTCAGAATCACACATTTTTATTTGCACCCGCTAGCAGATGCAGGAGAAAATCCCCTTAGAATAAATGCTGGACTTTCGGAACTTTGAAAACCAAAACAACCACAGATCAACAAACATTTGCCATCTCTTTAGGAGTTTTGATTTAAAATTTTCCGTGGGCTGAGAGTTAAAAGAGACACATAAGAGTCGTATCATCCCTTCCTGCCATATATACATCCACTCGCCAGAAAGCAAAACTTTTGTTTTGCTTTGCACGGTTTCCTACTACATAAAATAGGAAACCCTGCAAAGCAATGCGTTTTCATGATGTTTTATTAACATAATACTCTTTTTTTGTACTGGGCAAGGATTTACTTAATACAAAACAAATGCTTAAATTTTCAATACATACATTATCCATTATTATATAATACAAATGTGTATGCCTGCAACATTTCTGTTGGAGCAGATTATTAGAAAAACAACCTTTGTAAATCTTTTTATTTGTTCATTCCTGGATCTCCAACAATGAAATCTGGTCATACTTTTCTATAAAATAATGTGTTCTTTTACAAATGTATTTTATTAGAAACTCTGATGATATTTCAAGGCAATAACAGAAACAAATCAATTTTGATGGAAGAGATCTATTTTTAAAAATACCTCTAGTGTTTTTTTAAAATATTAACAACTGTTTAAAATCACACCTTTTTAAAATGTACTATTATTTTCTGAACATCACTTTTCTTTCACAGATATGCCGGTGAAATTAAAAAGATTTAGCTAAAATAGGATGACTTCAGAGGATATAGTCCCAGCTACAAAGAAAGTTTGTACATTTGGCATGTGATCTAGTCCCAGGCCACCAAAAATAGAGAATCTCTTCTCATTCTGGAGCAATAAGTGGTATGCAAAATGTTCTAAATGAAGAGAAGCATTTGACAAGTTATCTGGACAAATCAAAGGATAATTTTAAAATTTATTAACTGTCAATGAAAAGTCATTTAGTTACAACATTTTTTAGAAGTGTTTTTGAGTAGAACAGCACATTCAAACCCCAGATGCCTGCGTTCCTGAGCTTCAACCTAAATGCTTTTCAGATGCCTGGCTACTTACAACTTCCCATCAGCACTCCAAACAGAGTGCCGTGGCTTAAGAGTTTCTGTAATAAAATTTTAAAATTGATTTAAAAAATGAGCAAGCAATTCATTTTACTCAGAGCACCAGTTTTCTGAAAGCTAATTCTGATGTAGAAAAACAAAAAAACCCAAAAAACAAAAACCTATCTCATGATCCTTTCACTTATTTTGATATCCCTTTCTTCTCCCTTCTCGTTTGTTTTTAATTTGTTTGGCTAAGGTTTTATTTACTTGCTTTTTGGTTGGTTTGGTGTTTTTTTGGTTGTTGTGTCTCATTTGTTGAACAGCTCTACCAGGAGTTGGCTCAATGTAAACACAAAAATGCACCCGAATCATAAAACTGCTCTTCTTTCAGTTATGTTTTATTTGTAAGTGTACTGGGACACATCTCCCTGTTGTATGTTGGCGTACAGAAATGGTTCTGATGGTGGGGAGCAAAGCCACAACCAAGGAGAAAGCTCTGCAGACATAGCATGGACAGGAGGATCAGTTAGTGAGACATTGCAGGATTAACACTGGCAGTTTGTAACCACTGTGTGAGCCTGTGCACGAAAGAAAATATTTACAATAATGTTGTGTTCTCCGTGGAGGCAGGCAGCAGACTGTGAAATCACACTATCCACAAAACGGTCTACCAGAAAGCTAGCCCACTGTAGTGCTCAGTTTCAAATGCGTAGAGTGTTTGTGCTGCAAACAATGATACACAACATAATTAAAACAGCGCCTAACCAGAGTGAGACCTAATCATATTTCTTTCTGAACTTTTCAAACCATGCATGATTTCAGTCTTGTTAATCAGTCATGTTTCCCCCCTCATTTGTTCTGTTTTCACCTTTACTTATGGTTAAATGATAGTAACAAACCATCTCCACATGAGATCCAAATAATATCTTGTACCCAAAGCAGGAGTTTCACCAAACCACCTTCAACTGTCTTTCTCATTTTTTTTAAATCCATCAGCAGTTTGGATTGTTAGTATGAAATACCATACATGATTTTTCTATTTTGGAAACTCATAGTGCAAATTAAAGTTTTTGCAACTCAACATTTATGCCCTGTAATAAATGATCCTTGAACAACAGCAACAAGAAGAAGAAGGAAACAAACACTCTGCAGACCTATTTGAAACAAACAAGGCGAGGAGAGGGTCTTTAAATCTTTAAATGTCTTCCTCTCTTCTGGGATTTTAGGTGATCTAACAGACAGCCAACTTCTGCCCCCAAATGAAAGCAGAAACTTCTGAGCTTTTCAACCACTTCATGATCTCCAAGAGGGGGAGAAAAGGGACCTAGAAAAAGTAAGATGACTCTTATTCCGTGGAGAAAACTGGAAACGGGAGGAAGTTCCTCTCCTAAGGTTTGTCATCCTATCATTCTGTTTAAATTAATAGCAACGAGTGTCAGCGGATAGTTTGAATCTGGACTGAAAAGCAAAGGGCCAGCTTAGGTAAAGTTTTATAAGTGGGGCTGAGAGGAAAAAATAATTTCAGATAATCTGTTCATGGATACAGGAACAAAATAAAAAAAAGAAAGATTATACTGTAGTCATTATTATCTCGGAATAAAACATTTATTTCAGAGCGCTTAATTTGTTTTTTAGACTCTCATCGCCTAAAGAGTCTCACCTGACCAACACCAGGCCTCAGGACTTTGGCCATCAGGCTCCTGGAAAAAGAAGGTTCAGTGTAAGCAACCAGCTGGCCTCCCAAGCCCCTTTGAGCTAAGCTCCAGCGCCTTCCTGAGCTGAAGCAAAGCCTTGGAATCTCTTTGGGAAAAGAAAATCAAAGAGGGTATGGCTGGGTAGGTGTGAGATTTTAGAAGGGCAAATTAAACACCGAACAGCTAGTTTCCTATCCAGAATTTCACGCTCCAGCTTGTTTGGTTTTCATTTATGACTCACTTGTGTGTGCGGAGTTGGGGCGGTGGTAGAAATGCTATTGCTCTTTTCTCTTCCTTTGGGGCAAATGAAGCTGCAGAATGCTGCCCCCTCCCCCTGACTTCAATTTCTAAAGCATCTTTCTTTGTCTTTCCCCCACTCCTTCTTTATTTGTCTAGGGTTTTATGTTTTGTTCTGTTTTGTGGGTGGTGGTTGGTAGTTTTATCTTTGTACATAGTTCCTTGGTCCCCAGATGATTTTGATAAGTGTCTCTGGCCAAGAAAACGGTTCGTTCCCAGTTCTTTCCCCATCTTTCCCCCCACCCTAGTCCCCAGAACCATCCTGCTCCTCCAAACCCCCCCGCTCTAGTCTTTGCTTTTCTTCTCCCCCCACCACGCCCTGCTCACCCAAATGCCCCCCAATTCTCTCCTGTCATCCCATACTTTCTCCACATCCAACACCCCTGGTCCTCTGGGCTGGGGGACGGTTGGGGCAGGGTGCAGAGTGGGGCTGAAGATATGGGGAAAAAAGAGACTCCCCAAATGCAGGCAGGATAAAGGACACTCTAAATGAGGGGAAGTAGGCCAGAGGAGAAGAAACGCACCCCTCAGCTCCCCAGTCTGCCCCACCCGGCACCTCACACCCTTCTCAATAAGTGGCAGAGAATTTCATCCGCTTCTGCTTCTGTCTCTGGTTGCAAAACCACACCCGCACCACGTTCTTTTTGAGGTCCAGTTTCTCGGCGATGGCGGCGATCTTCTCCGACGAGGGCCGGGGTTGTACGGCAAAGTAGGCCTCGAGGGAGCGCTTCTCCGGCGCGGCGATGGAAGTCCGCTTGCGCTTCTTCTCGCCGCCGTTGAAGAGCTCGGGCTTGTTCATTTTCTCACGCTGCGCGCCCTCGGCCTCCTCCAGCCACGCCTGCAGGATGGGCTTGAGCGCGATCATGTTGTTGTGCGAGAGCGTGAGCGACTCGAACCTGCAGATGGTGCTCTGGCTGAGCGAGCCCACGCCCGGGATCTTGAGGTTGGCTAGTGCCGAACCCACATCTGCCTGGGTCACTCCCAGTTTGATGCGTCGCTGCTTGAAGCGCTCGGCGAATGCCTCCAGGTCCCGCGGGTCTGCATCCACGTCGCTCATGCAGCCCATGTGCGAGGGCAGCCCGTGAGCGTGGGCCATGCTCAGAGCTGCTTGGTGCATGGGGTTCATGGTGGCCATGTGCGGTGCGTGAGCCGGAGTGGATACCACCGTTCCGTCGGGGGCCGCCATGGCTCCCAGGGCCAGCCCGGGACTCAGGTGCTCCAGCAGCTCGCCCTCCAGCGCCTGGTGCGGCTGGTGGTGGTGGTGATGGTGGTGGTGATGGTGATGGTGGGTGCCTGCCAGCGCGGATGGGTGCGAGATGGGCACAGATGAAGAAGAAGCGGCCGACGTGCACGGAATGGTGTTCATGGTGTGGTAAGTGGCGTCCGGCTTGAAGGGACTGTGGTGGGGCGGATGGTGGTGGTGGCTCTTACTCTGGGAGACGATGTCCACGGCGGCCAAAGCCTCCGCACGGGCCAGCAGACTCTCATCCAGCCCGCCGAATATATTGCTCTGCAATTGTAAGTAGAAGGCACACATTACGCTCAGCTGGGAATTGTGCGCGCTCTCTCCGGAAGCGCTGGCCCAGGGCTCGCCGCCGCCACCGCGCCTACAACATTCCCAGAACATTAAAATAATAATAACGACAATGATCCTGAAACTCGGCAGTGAAGAGAGAAGGAAAGCCTCCGCGAGGAGCCTAGGTGCAGGGGAAGAAAAGTGAACCGCAGACAACACAACACAACACGCGCACAGGCAGCATCCCAGGTCATAAAAATTAATATGAAAGGCAAGACCCGCTGAATACTTAAGAGATGGGGAATTGGTTGGAGGTGTGGGGTGATTTGCTGTGCAGACATGAAAAAAACATCAAGCAGATAAAGGAGGCTGTCAAAATGTGCCTTTAAGCGGTGATTATGCAGACCTACGCACCGGTGGGGTTGGAAGACAAGCTCTCCGCATCGCCTCGGAGCCCCCGCCGCCGCTGCCGCTGCTGCTGGAACTGCTGCTCCGGCCTCCGCCACCGCCGCCGCCGCCAGCGTTGCTGGAGCTGCTGGGGGAACTCGCCGAGGGCGCGGCGGACGCAGAGGAGCCCGGGGAGGCGCTGTGCAGAGCTGAGTACTTGGGCTCCACGTGCAGGCTGCCCGCATGCGGCATGCTGAACGCCTGCTTGCTGTTCAGGGACATCATCATCCTCCTCCCTTGCGCGGCGCGCTCGTCGCTGGCGCACACTGGTCCCAGCTACCTGGACCCTCCGGAGAAGTGCCAGCCGGGAGAGGAACAGAGAAGACAGCACTACAAAGTTGTGCTTAGCCGCCACCGCCTCCCGGCTCTACTGGCCGAGTCCCGGAAGCTAGCTCCGCTCCTGCGTCGCCTGCTAGGTCTGTCGGAGCTGTTGCCCTGCTCCGGGTGACGCTGGCTTCAGACCTCAGAGCCCCAAAGTGCACCAGCTCGTCGAGGCCGTGGAGTTATAGTCTCCTGTTCCCGTGCCTGCCTCCCACCCGCCCTCCCCACTCCTTTTCTCTCCCGCCCTCCCCTGCCAGGAAACACTGGCTCTGGGTGGGTTTCTCCTTGTCCTGGCTTCCCCTCGGCTCTCCCCGGACTCGGATCCTTTTAGTTCCTCTGGCTCCAGCCCCTCTGGCTCCGCCACGGGTCCCGCTGCCTTCTCTGCCCCAGCACGCGCTTTGCGGTTGCCACCCCTGCACCTGCAACTCTTGCTGCCTATCGTACCCCAGTTCAACCCCACCCAACTGAGCAGATCGGTGCTTCAGTCACCGGACAGTGACAGTCACCTAAGTGCCAGTGTCCGCCCCTCCCGCTGCTTCTGCCAGATTTCCACCTCCCTAGGAAAAGAAACTCCCCTTCAAAAGTTGCCTTCCGAGCGAACCTTGGACGCGACTGTCCCTGGACTGTGAGGAGAACCTTACCTGAAGACCTGCTCTCCTGCCCCCTGCTTACCACTAAGTTTCAGGGACCCTCCCCTCCCGGCAGTCCAGTGACCCTGATTCCCCAGCAGCCGGCCACTGCTGAGGATCTGCGGCTAACTCGGGTCCTTTGCCTTGCTCTGAGCTCCGGTCTTGATGTGTGCTGAGGTCAGCCCCTAGCTTCGCACCACGCCGCACGGCGGGTGCC
This sequence comes from Ellobius talpinus, assembly GCA_001685095.1. Taxonomy (NCBI): domain Eukaryota; kingdom Metazoa; phylum Chordata; class Mammalia; order Rodentia; family Cricetidae; genus Ellobius; species Ellobius talpinus. The sequence goes on along the minus strand of LOJH01002376.1, from coordinate 4,588 downwards.
TAGTGCAGAAAGACGTAGATCTGCCGGGCTGCAGGGCTTTCTCTCCCTCGGTTTTCCTCAGCTCTCAGCGGATTGGACAGCCGCGCAGCCCGCTAGGGTCGTCTGTGCGCATGCGACTCCCCCCTTTATGGGCATACCCCCTCCAACACACGCACATATTCCTCACCCCCACCCTTTCTCTTTTTCCACCTCCTCCCTATGTCCAGTGCAGGGTGAGTTGGGACTTGGGAGGATCCCTTGGCAAACCCTGACTCTGGGTTTATTATTCTTCATTAGCTACAATCAAAGGAAAAAGAACAACTGACAGGAAGAGAAGGGCCAGAAATACAGAGCGCATGTGCTGCCGAATGCCACCACCACAACACACGCTTGAGCACCCCCCTCTCCCAGGGGCTGGCATAAGCCCTACTCATCTTCATTTCCACAGCCGCTGCGTGCAGACTATTTTTAGCTTGCACTTTGCTCGCACTTTAGTACTAGTGCACACCACTTTTCCTAGAAGTGAACACACACTCGGAGTACCAGTTGCAAAAGCAAACAACACGCCCCCCTCCCCAGCCCCAGCCCCCAAACACAACCTATTTACTCTCCTTCATGTTTCCATCCTTCCTCTACTTCCTGTGGTTTGGGGGACTACTCTCGCACCCCCCCTCCCCACCAAGCACGGAAGACACTGGGTGCAGATACGGATGAGAACCGGCCGGTGGCGGATCCGGGACAGGGGTGGCCCGAAGCAGGGGCAGAAGCTGGGAGCTTGGAAAGGCGAGCAGGTGCGAGATGAGGCGGCAGGCCTAAGCTGTGCGCCAGGCCAAAAACAAAGTGGAGGGCAAGCGCGGAAAGGGGAGCCCTCTGGGAGTCAGCACCCGGAAGCCCTGCGGCGGCAGCGGAGAGTAGGGAACCGCCAGTTCTCCCTTGACCTCATCCAGGCCAGAGCAGTCGGGTTCAAGCTGGGAAAGCTGTGGTCAGAGTTCCGCTGAAGCCTCCTCGGCTTTGAGCGCACGGCGGGCTCTGTCCGTGGTGCTTAAATCTCTGCCGCTTTTCTTCTCCGGTCTGGAATCTGCCTTTCTCTTCCCCCGTGAAAAGGAAAATAATAAACAGTAGCCAAAGGGGATTCCCGTGAGCAGTGTTCTCGACTGAGAGCCTGAAGAAGCCTAGGCACGGGATTCGGAGAGAGGGTTGCTGACATGGAGGCACGGAGCTGTGCAAGGCGGTTCAAGTAAGTGCTTAGGTGTTTAATTTCTACCTCAACAGCCAAGGTAATTTTCAAGGAAATAAACAAAATAGCATTGCACAGTTCTCACTGTCTCAAGCTTCGCAAAATGAAATAAATCAAAGGTAAAAGCTTGAGTATCATTTAATTATAGTGCGAATAGCGTTTTGAAAGAAGTAGAACAGTATCTCTAAACAAATTATGACCCAGCCAGGAAGGAATTATTAGATTGAAATTTCATTTAGGCTCTGGAGACACCGAGCTTCACTGTGTAATCTGCTATGCCTCATCTGATTTGTATGCTTAATTCAGCTTGACGAATTTATTAGTTTTCATAATAGTGAAAAAATGAGCAGCTCTGTGGCCTGATGCATTGTGTGTACTATAAATTGTATGTCATCGTGGAGAAGCTCTCGTCTATAGAAATCTTTTATTAACGTCAGTATAGGAGAGAGGATTTTTGTGTATGCCTTAGAGAGACCCATGCCAAACTCCACTGCCAATGTGTCTCACTGGTCCATTAACATATCATCATACTAATTAGACCACTTCGTCGGTGATATAATTTCAAACTTCAAATTATGTTCTAATTAACAAGGGTTGTCCAATTTGCTTAATCTTCAAAAGGCTTTGGATGGTGTAATTAGTATAAACTGTTGAGCATCTCTAAAGCCTAATAAAAATCCATTAAAATATGTAGGTGTGTTTTCTATCAGTATTGAGTGGGTAAGGACCACTTGGCCAAAGAAATTTTTAGCAGAATAGGAAATAACAGGAAGACAAATGTTTTCATACACTTAGTTCCCCTAGACTGTTATAGGAGTGAGTTACAGAGAAAAGTTTGTGATATTTCAACTCCTAAATAGAGTGTTTCCATGTATAAATAAAGGCACAAGGATAGCAAGGAGAAAAACCACATGGGAAAAGGATTCTTCTCTTTCATTAGGTGTCTAATTAGGTGTAAAAAGTAACCCTGAGGAGTTGCCCAAACACTGTTGTGGCAACAGTCTGCTGAACTGGAACTGCAAAAATCAAATATTTGGGGTGTTTTGAACCTCTCCTTGTCCCTCCTCTTTCATTGAGCTTAATCACTTGCAATAGCTGTATTAATGTATGTTGTCACCTGGGAGTATTGAGAAATGCATATCGTTAATATGAATTAATCTTGATTTTAATACCAACTGACAACTGATCTCTAAAATGCTAAACACTTGTCACCACTTTGTATGGTAAATAAGGTAGTGTGATAAATTCATGAAATAGAGAGGGACTGTGGAACTGACTGGGCAAACTTTGTTTGAAGTGGAATTTATTGATGATACTATTTCTTGGAGCAAGAAAATTCCCATGAAGCTATTTTCCTAATGATTGAACTCCATACCCCATTAAGTTCACCTTAAATAACTTATTTTCATCTCTGAATTATATTTTAGTGATATCTCTAATTCCAGACAAGGAACAAAAAAGATAACCACTGTTATCTAATTACCTGTGGAGGTTAATGTGCTATTGAGAAGACTGTTTTCTTCCTCCTGGAACCTACCTGTGTCTTCTCCCTCCTAGAAAACGTGAACGTTTTTCAAAGGAAAGTCAGAGTTTGACTTCTTTTCCTACTCAAAGTGAAAAGTGAACAATAGCGGTTGTATAGAGAGAAATGCAAGTCTTCCTTCATCAGCAGGACTTGCGATCTCACAATCTCTCCCGGGGGGGCGGTATCCAGAATACCAAGGTCCTCATGGTGATATCAATAAAACCCATTTCAATCTTGCCCACAGGCATTGCTGCAAGTACCTCAGTGAGTGCAGAATGTTGAAGCCGCTCTTGGGAAAAGATTCCAAATCCACCCCACCCTACCCCCGTCCTTAGCATGGGACATTTAAACTGCAGGAAAGTTGACAATAAATCTTGGGGGCAGGGGAGGGGGCAAATAGAACCAGATTAGAAACCTACTTAGGATGATCTCTGTCTGCAAATGTTCCTACCCAAAACTCAGTGCCTCTGCCAATTTACACACATCTAATCAAGAAAATGGAAGTCCACAGGGGGTAAAAAAAATTCGTAAGCACAAGGTTGAGAAGTTTATCAATTGTGTGATTAGAGCGAGGGTTTCTCTGTCTTCTCACCCAGGCTCTTTGTTTGACAATAACCTCTGTCCCATAGGCTGGCTGGTGCAGACAGCTGTGAACTGCCTCCCTCCAGGCGAAAAGGGAAGAGGAGTCCACCAAGGATTTCTGGCAGCAGCAGCAGGGTCCCTGCACTACAAACCCCCCACCCAGAAATTGACTGATGCCTGAAGCCATCCCAGGAGGGGCAAACCACTGTCTCCTCGTTTCTGGGTCCTAATTTACTATTAAAATTTTTAAGTAATGCATTTATATTTTACTGGACTTAATGTGTTTCATTAAAGTTTAATCTATTAAGGGCAGCATGATTTCTTTGTATTTCAAACAGAATTGAATGGCGCTACAAGAATGATTTCTTGAAAGACAGATCTGCCCTGTTCCGTGCACCAATGCTGCAGACCTAAATGAGCTTGGGTAAGGGAAAGAGGAGGACTAATGGTCTTAAAGTGACCAGCGAGCTTGCTTCAGATTCCGCTTGGGGGGTGAGCCCTGAACTCTCTCACTGGAAGCTGACTTGAGGTGTGGGAGGGCGATAAAACTCCCGAGCCTTGGCTGAACGGGGATGGGGCGTTGAAACTTCAGTGGACTGTCAAGGGTTTGTGAAAAGATCAGGGAAGAACTCCTGGAACTAGGCGTTGAAAGAGGGGTGGGTGATTTCACTGAGATGGCTTTCCTTGGTCACCACCGCCCTTGTGTTTTTGTTTAACTATCCCCTTAGAGGTTAGAAACCTGCAGATCTCTCCCAGAAGGCTCTAAAGAGACCACAGCCTCCTCCATTCTCCACCTCTGGATCCACTGGGCAGAGAAGGTCAAAACTATGTGACTATCAGAGAGAGCACTGCTCTCAGGTGGGCAGGAGACTTGATCCTGAGCCGGTAAGCCGTCAGGGGAGGAGTGAGCTGAGAGAGGTACAAAAAAGGATGAAAACACACACACACACTTTATTTTCTTGGTGGGGTGATAAGAGCAAAGAAAATCTCTCTCTGGTATTGGGGAGGAGGGTAGCTGGTAGGCCAGGGGCTCCTAGGGGTCCTAGGGGTTCCTAGGGGTCCCAGCTGTTGCCCCTCTTGAGTTTGCCACGGTCAAGAACGGCAGGAACTTGAGAGAGAAGAAAGCTGATTGGACCCTCTAACAAGACATGAAAGCAAGGAACCTTAAAACTAAAATTTGCGGGCAGAGAGACCCCAAGTTCTCCTCTTCACTCAACTCTCCAGAGAGTCGGCAGAATCGACACATCCTTACACACTCTCAGCGC